>JANSTS010013379.1:28669-39749 GCA_026546915.1 Sylvicola fuscatus
TCTGTTTTGTAATTTTTTTTCCTAATTTAATAATTATTGTAAATAAAAACAAATTGTTATAAATTTTAAATATTTTTAAAATATAAAATATATATCAATTAATAATTTTCTTTTCACATAATATATATGACTAAGAGAAATTGTATAAACACCCTGTATTGCTTGGACATATATGTATAAGTTATAACCTTAAATAAATTTAAATAGTTCTAATTTTATTTTCTGGAATTTCTTGTTCATCAATTATTTTCCAGAAAATCATGTCTAATTCACATTTATTTTTGAAATCTGGTTTTCCAAGGGCTCCATTACAAAATGGACTAGGTCGTTATGTTTGCCAGTTACAAAGAATAACATTTAAGTTCTGCAAAAATTCGGGCTCCAGCCGTGGAATGAGGTTATAGTCTTTACCCATTAGTTTAACTTTATATTAATTTTTACATTGCAGAGACTTCATTGAGAACGACTTGGTCGATTTCGCAAAACAACATCCTGGAATTTGTGTGTATGTCAAACCTCGCCGCCATCGTGGTCCTGTCGTTGTGGCCGAGTATTTGAATGGTGACAGACAATGGTTACCCTGCCGCAATCATAGCAGAGAAGAAATGCTGAAATGGGTAAATGTCCTGCGTTCACAAAATGGAGATTCAAGTGAGCTGCGTTTAAGGAAACTTTGGCACACAGACGTACCGTCGATACAAGGACCATGGTCCCCTTTCACGCACAAGGCACCAGAGCTGAATAAAGCTGTTTTCCCGAGCACCCAGCTTGCTCAACCGTTAGATATAGAGAAGAGCGCTACTGAAAAATTAATCGACATGTTTGACCAGACCAAATTGGATGTTAATGTTGCGGATAATAAGAGCCCTTCAAAATGATACTTGTGTAAATTATGTTAGAACATTAAAATGCGGTAGCCCATAGAACTGTAACTCAATAAATGAAACTTATAATTAAAAATAAAGAACAAAAATTTGTTTTTATATTTCACTAATTTTAAAGGCGTCAAGAAAAGAAAATCAGAAATGATTATGTACCCCTAAAGTAATTTGCTGTATTTGAATAAAAATCATCTATTATTGTAATTAAATTAAATTATATTTTACGAAAATTCATGGGGCAAGCCAATTTCATTTATCAATTATTTATATTATTTTATCTCTTATCATTAATCACTAGAATATTAATTGCCGTTTCGTCTTTATCCAATTACCACAAGAATTAGGGAAATGAAAATCATTTTCAGTTGTTAAATATTTATTTTATTAAACCGAATTTCAGCGTGTAAAACGACAATATCGTTAATTTTTTATAACTTTTATCAACACATACCTTTGTTTGATAGAACATAAATGAACATGTCTGTGGTAATAGGTCCAAAATCCAAATTTTCATTTAATTTGATGGAAAAAAGCCGCCGTCTTTGTGGTCACAATCATTTTTTTTCGTTTACATTCCTTAATTTAATATAAGATGGACGATTCGGAAAAATCATAATATAAAAGTGTTTTTAGCGTCGTCATTTACGTAAATTACTTTAAGCGCAAGCAATTATTAAACAAAAAACAACAAATACGATCAGTAATTTTGAAAATATTTAAATTTGTGGAAATTTCGTTTCCTTCTTTAAAAGAAAATAAATTACAATCAAGAAAGTCGGAAAATACAGACTGAATGATGAGATGATGAGATATGAAAGGAAAATTGAAGTGATGGAAATGAATTGATTTTTTCAGAATCGTATGGTGTTCCGTGTTTCTCTTAGTTCGGTTCCATAAATGTGACGAGAGAGATGATGACGACAAACAAGCATCTCGCAGTTATTTAAAACTTAAATGCATCGTTTGGCAAGTTGGAGCCTTGAGAGAATTGGAAGCCTGTCTCATCTGTAGTTGGAGCCAAGTTAGCAGCATCAGACTAGAGTGACGAGAAAAAAAGTATTAGCGTTTTTATTAATCCTTTGTTGTTGCAAAAACTTACGGAATCCGAGAAAAAGTGCTCAATAATATCGTACGCCAACTTGTAGATTTCAACGTTTTCGTGATTTTGTAAATCTTCAATTTTACCCAAACCTTCGCATTCCTCAATCATGTTAGCAATGGTTTCCACGTCAGGACCAGCAACTTTCAGCATATTATTGATACCATCAAGAACAACCTATATTAAATGTAGATTCATAAAGTTGCCTTTTGATTTTAAATTGATAATACTTACATTAACTACTTGAGTATCGTTGCAAGTAAGAAGATTGCAGAATGGTGGAATCGCGCCATCTTTAATCAATTGTGCCACCTGCTCACGATTGCCGCTAATGGTCAAATTACTGATTGCCCAGGCCGCCTCTTTTTGAGTCAAGAACTCACCCTTGCTTAGATTCTCAATAATTTTTGGCAACAGGCCCGTATCAATGACCGCTTGCACCTGCATTTGATTGCCAGCTGTAATATTGGACAGGAACCACACTGCCTCCTTGCGGATCTTCTCTTTGGCATGACTGAGTAATGACGGGAAATAGGATAACGCATCACAATTCAGCACATTCTGCGTCTGTTCATCGGATCCTGTCACAATATTGCCAGCCGCGCGCAGTGCCGCAGTCTGCACTTTCACCTCGAGATGCGACAACAGTGGTATGAGTTTGGGGACGATTCCGCTATCAATAACCATTTGAATTTGCTCATTGCCTCCGTCTGTCAAGTAGCTTATAGCCCACACGGTGTCCACCAGTATGTTCACGTCAGTATGATGAATGAGCATGTTGAGTGCCGGCAGCAGTTCATGTATTGTTTGTGTGGGTGGTGGCGGCTCCTTGCTGCGACACAAATTCACAATGACCCAGGTAACGTTGCGCAAGAACGTTATCGGAATTTCGGGCTTTATGAACGATAGCAGTGGCTGCACAATACCGAATTTGATAACTAAATCGCGCAGTAGTGGGCCGTCACCAATGATGTTGCCCAGTGCCCACACAGCCTGTTCGCATACATTGGGAGCCGGCGAGTTTAGCAAATTGAGAAATAAAGGCACCGCTCCCGCTCGCACAACCTGATTCGTTTGCGCAGATGTTCCGGACGCGATATTTGTAAGCGCCCAAGCGGATTCAAATTGCAAATTCGGATGGTCGTGGCGGTCGAGACATGACACGAGAATTGGAAGGATACCGCTCAAAATTAGTTCGTCAATTGGCGGATTACGGTCCGATGATAGCAGCTTGCGTGCCGCTTGTACAGCGCTCAACTGTTTGGCCTGATCCGATGAGTCAGCAGCATTTTCCACCAGCTTCTTCAGGTTAATTGACGACAGCATGTCCTCCTCATCTGTGGTGGATTCCGTGTTCGGGACATTTCGTCGTTTCAATATGGTTTCCTCTCGTTTGTTTTTGCGTAACTCCACTGTTACCTCATTGCGTCTCCGTCGCATCTCCTGCAATGACATGGCGTAGGGTTTAATAAAAATGTGTATACAATAAAATAATACCGTATGTTCTACGTTTTGTTTAGTTTTCGCTAAGGAATCTTTTGAAAGAACAAAGTAATTATAGAATAAGGATTAAAAAATTCATTCTTTTGTTAATAATTGGGATAAATAAATAACTGATGAAACAGAAAATAATTGGATTTATGTGATATTCATGATAAAATGCACACATTTTATTGAGATGGCAACAATTTAACAAGAGGAGGCTATATTTCTAGATACACATACTTAAAGGCGGTTCATGAGTCAGACACTTTGCCACAACAAAATGCGTTCAAAAAAAAAATCAAAATGTGTAAGGTTAACAAAATTTGCCATAAAGCCACGAGGAAGAACTTAAATCGCATTAGCACAAAGATTATTTGGAAAATGCACCACTTTTACGATGTTGGTATTGGCGAACCCGAAAAGACAGAAATCCGTACAAATTGTTAATAAAAAAATGCCGATATCTGTCTGCCATTGTCATGAACACGTTTTTTGCCATTGGCCAATCGTTGTTGTTCAAACTTTTTACATCACTTTCAAGTATTTTCTGATAATAAATAAGATGGATTTATTCAAAATTTGACACTTACATCTTGATCTTTTCCTTTATTTTTGAAAACTCCCAGACGGTTTTTCGATTGCGGGTCAGTTGACGCCATTTTGATATTGGAAATTTCGATCTTGTTTGCTTTTTTACAAATTGCACGAACAAATACGTACGTACAAAATCACGTACGTATATGTCACTCACACTTAAAAAAGAGTTCACAAAAATATTAAACAATTTTACGTAATTTTAGAGATGCTGACCACCTTCAACAGTCTCTGTTTGAAAAAAACTAAAAAACTATTTGCAGAACAATTTTCCTTTATCAAATAAGCCGCATTAAAATAAATGCGCGCAAGATCCAATGGAAATCAGCAATCGCAATAAGCGACAGTCACCACACTTTGCGTGAATGTAAATTTCCTAATATATATATGTATATTGTGAGCGTGTGTGTGACTTTACCTCATCTACTAACACACCACAATTGGGTAGTATACAACGGTAGTCGATAGTGGAACAGCTTCAGCTACAATGACTACCAAATTAGCTACGCGCAGGCGGCTGGCTACACCAAAGTTACCATTCATTGCTTCTCAATTTTGACTAATCGCTACCGTGCGACATGCGTCATGCCCATCAAATTCGTCTCTTATTATTTGCTTCTTTTCGACTATGACCTTTCTTAATAAAAAACAAGCAGCTTTTTATTTGCCTACGACTTAGTAGTTAGTACACAAATAATCATATTAGTATTTAGTAATTTACTTTTATTCACAAATGTTCAATCGGTTGCTTCTTTAAAAAACACGCGGCAGGGAGAGCCGGCGCAAGATTCCATTTATATCCTATACTTTTTACTTTTTGGGCTATAACATTTGAACGGCAGAGGTTTGAAAGATGTGGCATTCATTAAAAGACGCGTAAAATATAGTTGTTAAACAAAAGTAAAAATGTTAAACACCTTGCAAGTGTCCTTGGGAAATTAAAAATTTGTGTTTTTAGATAATTTGATTTGACACCATATTTTATCAGTTGTTGCTACAATTTTTCAGACTAACAAATTTGTGGCCAATCCTTATACATATAAACATTTATCTTTAATCTTTTGAACTAATCAAATTCCCTTAAATATTATAAAAAATAAAAAAAAGGCACATTAATGTATTAATGCAACATAATTTTATTTTTTATTATATTCTGTATGATTTGTGTTTTATTGTTAATATGTCTGAGCCATTTGACCATCCGCATCGTATTCGCCAGTGTCCATTGGCTGCGGGAAACGAGGAGTCTCCAATGACTGCAATAAGTGAATTTTATTTAGTAAATAAAACAAATAATTTAAAAAAAAACTATTATACCTCATATTCTTTTAATTGCGGTGTGCGATCCAAGCCTGCATCCATACTTGGTGGTACGGAGGGAGGCGCCAAATCGTCCAAAGACAATTGAGTGTTAAATTGCATATCCCCAGCGTCCGTAGCCTCGGATTGTTTCAACTGTTCAATCAAAGGAGCGATGGTGGGTGGAGTCTTTCGCGAATTACGCTCTTCAGTTGGCACCAGTCCCAACAAATCTAACACCGTACCCATGACAACGTTACTTTGAGCCTCGTCAGCGCTTGCATACAACGATGAGCCTTCGCAATGCTTCAAATGGTTAACAAGAAGCGACAAATCAGAACTGGCGAACCCACACAAGCAATGCAATTCATTTCCGACTGAACTTTTGGAACTTTTGTTTTGCACCTGTCCAACCTTGCCAGTTGCCACCGTTTTGCAACCCATGCCGCAATGATCTAACATATTGCGCGTGCAACACGTCGTGAAAGGACACAGTTTACATTTTAGCTTTCCGAAAATGTGCAGCTTTTCATCGAAGCTGTAGTCACACTCGTTGCATATTGTACCGGGTTCAGTTCGAATTTTTAGGTTGTCCAATTTTTCAATCACTTTAAAAGGCTTATTTGAATCAACACTCTTGGCACGTGGCTTCACGATCATTGTCCTATTTTTGACAGTATCTGAAAAACAAGGCTTAACACTGTCATCGCTGTGACCGGTGTGGTCATATAATCTGTGCAAAGACAGAGCACCGTCGTCCAAGAACTTTAGCATGCATTTGCCACATCGTCGATTATTGCTCTCAACACTGTGATCTGTGATATGTTGCAGATATTTGTCGAGTGCGTCTTGCGATTGATTATGTATCAGATACATCTGAAATTGTGCATTGTCATTAGTTAAATTATCAGTAAACAAATGATTTAAAAATTACCTTTAAACAAATTGGGCACATTACGGAACCGCATTTGTTATGAGCATCATGGAAATGGTCAATTAAAGCTCGTTGGAATGAGGTTGCGTAGTTGCATGCGCCACAGTGGTACGGCAATTCAAGAGGATAATGAGACTTCTGCAAATGGACTGTAAGGCTGGCCTGCGAACTGAAGCGAATCTCACAAATTAGGCAGGCGAATAATCCATTCATTTTTGTTTGTGTGGCATGACCGTTCATTTGATGTTTCTTGAGACTATCAGCACTATTGAAGAACGATAGACAGTAGATGCATGGGAATCGGGTGAATTCCTCGTCGATGTGCGTTTTCATGTGAGCCATAAGGTCGGTGTTCTTGTAGAACGTTGTATCGCACCTTACGCACTAATTATAATAAAAAAGGTTATTTCATTGTCTATAAGAAAATGCTTCTAAAAATATCATTTTAAAACGTACATCCACTTTGAGGTCGTCAACTTCATTTCCAAATGAGTTATGCTTAGTTGACGCAACGACTCCATAATAATAGGATTCAAGATTAACTGTTTCCGCTGCTTTCTTTTCGGTTGGAGTTGGCTTTATGGAGATTTTTATTTCCTTCTTCAAAGGTTTCTTTTGTTCTTCTTTAATTTTAGGTGTTTTCGATGTTACTGGACCTGGCGGTGGAGCTGCAATAGAAATAAATACCAAAATGAAAACAATTTCTTGCATTTTAAATTTGCTTTAATATTAGAAACAGGCACATTTCAAATACTTTCACAAATTGCGGTTGTTACACATATTTTTAGTAAAGGGAACCGAAAGAGTACAACAAAAAAAAAATTGTGCAAAAATTGACGGAGAATGTCACCGCGAAAAAAAGCCAAAGCAAAAATTATTCAATCTGAATGATATCAAGTCTTACTATCCTCCGTAATGGTTGCTCTTTTGCGTCCTTGGCGTTGTTGGACGGCTTTTGTAGTTGACTCCGGCTCCAAGGGTGCTGTCATCGAGAAATTGAAAGGATTGGCAGCCACCTAAAACACAAATATATGTACAAAGCGAATACATTTCAATCAGACTGGATACAAACCTTGTCTAGACGTGCGATGAGCGACTCTTTGTTGTCCGGTTTAGTCTGTTGTGCAATATGCAGGACGATATTTTCAAATGCTTGTGCCGCATGACCACCAAAGGATTCACGCCAAACTAATTCATCTAAGAACTGCTGAATTATGGGACGCGAGAGTAGCGACAGAGCATTCATAAACATTCGCGGAACAATGCGACGTAAATAGTCCATAACATGTGTGTTGTCGCCCGTTTGGCTAATATTGTTAAAGCCCATAGATATCAGGTGGCTCTTATCAATTGTTTTGTCCATTTGAATGTGGCTACTTTTGTATACCCAGCCAGAAATTGGCTCCAAAATTTTTTGATACCTCTTTCTAGCGTTCTTCTCCTCATCAACAATCGGCTCAACCGCTCGCAGTCGAATTATTTTTTCAACCGGATCCAAGACCGCAAGAACTTCAACTTTAACTTGCTTTTCTTCACCCGCCTGATTGGACGTTCCTAATGAGATCATGCCAACCTCTATTTTTTTACCTGGGCCACCCATTTTTTGTATATTTTGATTAATGGCTAAAGAGCAGATAGCTCGAAGCCATGTAAAGAACGCTTTTGTATACAGATTATCCACCTTCACCCAAACGATGACATTTTGTACGCTTGTTTGACATGTCCAGTGGTAGATCAACTTCAGCAATACGGCTGGTGGCTGAGGAGCTCCCTCAAAAATGGAATTATTGAAAACCGATACAAAGCGTGTAGGGCAACATTCACTTATCCAAACATAACCGCCCGAGTAAGGAAATTTGCTGGCATCCGAGTACATTCCTGAAACATAAAAATGTATGTTAAAGCTTGAAAAAAGGAAGTTAACTTAGTTTTTGAGATACCTAATTTTAATTTAGTTCCCGGATGTAATTGACAAGACTGCTCAGATCTTACTAGTCCCTGCTGGATAAGCCACTCTGTGGATTTAGTAGCTGTTGCCATTAGTACGCTCTTAACTTTAACATCTAGTGCATGTCTTTCGGCGGTGGCATTTTCTCGCAATCGCAAAAATGGCCTTGCTACCACCACTAGTGAGGGGAACGTTTTTCCCTGAATCTTATTGAAATTTATTTCTTTAGTATCAGAGCCATCATCTTTAGTTAAATCGACAATGTCCTTTTTCTTTATCACGCCGACCGATAGGCCTCCGATGGAACTTCCTTCAGATGGACGAACGGTAACAAGAGGTTTTGGCGAAGTAGTCGCTAGTTGCGGTGTCTTATCTTGTCCTGCCAATGTTTTACGCTTCCTTTTAGCATCGGGTGGTAAAATTTCTTTCTCCACAGATTTACTTGGTTTCGCCACTGCAGTTCCTCTTGCCGCCCTTCTGTTGAGTGGCACGTCGTCGTCATCTTCATCATCTTGCGCCAATTCTTCAGAAACTGCCGCCGTTTTAATTGCTGCCCGCTTGCTGGCTTCTCTTTGATATTTACGATTTGACGCGGTCACCTGTTTTATTTCTTTACGCACTTCGGCCACCGGTTTGGCAATATTTTCTAAATTTCCCGGTGTTCCAGGAATACGATATGCGGAAAAAATGTCGCCCAAAAATACATTTTGACTGCTCGCGTTGTCAATGACCTCGTTCAATTTTTCCTTGATATCAGAATGTTCTTTTGCAGCTCTATCGCATGCTTCCAATTGTGCCTCGGACAGATCTTCCACATCAAACAACAAATCTAATGAAATGTCATCATCATCCGCTGATATATCTATTTCCGCAGTTATATTCATTTTTTTATCTTTTCTTTAAGAAAAGTTGAAAGTTTGTTTTAAGTTTGTCAATACAATTCACAGGGTTTTATTTCATGCAAAATAAAGCTAATATTACTAGAAAACGCTTGAGCATTTTGCACGCTAATCACAATGTTTCAAACATGGCGATCGACATGGAATTATATATTTATAAAAAAGAAACTTCAATGCACTCTCATCGATTGAGGCAGTCCTTGTACATTATACATATAAACTGCTGACTGTTGACTCGTGATGTATAAGCTCTTGATTACTGACTAATAGAATTATTATTGATTTGCGGCGTAAGTCAATTTAATATTAAATAAGTTTTATATATATGTAGTCACTGGATCAGAATACACAACCTCACATTTAAATTGTGGGTTGAATAATTTCAAGTTAAAAAAATGAATAAATTGCAAAAATTATTAGTTTCAATAACGCTAAAGCGTAGCATTTCTACGAGCAGTGTCTTAACCGGCAAGAGGAATTTCCGAAAATTTCTCTTGTATAACAAACGTGGTCCGAGACTTTATAAAGAAGCTCGTATAACCAATCCCGACCCAGAAATTCCGATCGACAAGCGAGGTGTTCGTGACACTGGATACTCACTAGATGGAATATATTATGAAGTACCAGAGAAAATTCCAGAACTTATTGTTCCTGATCTAACAGGGTGTGAACTTAAGCCATATGTTTCATACAAGGCGCCTGATGTGGTTCAAGGAGAGTTTACTAGTCACGACTTGTTTAACGCTATTTACACCAAAAAAATCGTGGAAGACTTTAATGCTGGAAAATTAAACGAAGATGGCTTTCCGATGGAGCCCTCTGAAGCCGAAAAACTCACAGCAGATGAAGCAATGGCAAGAGCCAAACGAACTGGAAGTGACATTTTCTAAAAATTTATTTGTTCAATGTTCGATAGTTTTAATAAACAGAATTTAGGGTTTGCATCGATTTCTTAATTCATGTTGAAAAGAGCGCTGTCGGTAGATGAATAGTTTCCTTGTCCACTTTTCTAGCCGAGTAAAATCATCGCGAAAAAGCTGAAATGGAAAAAAGATGAGAACAAATAAAATACTTTTCCTTTATCAGAGAAACTTACGTTTGGGTGGAAAACCGCGTTAAGCGGCGCAGTTTGCTGGACTTTTGGCACCAATACTATTTGTTTATCTAAATCGATTTTTATGCTACCTGGTAGATTTTTTCGGAATGAACTAAATGGCTTAGGGGTAAATTCATCAGAATTTAACTCATTCAACACATTTGTTTTTATCTGACTTTCCATGAATTTCGTTTCCAGCGAAGCGAATTTCATGTCTTCTTTCGAGTCTTTAGGGTTTACTTTAATTTTGTCTTTCGATTTTTGGCTGGTCGTGGTAGATGATGAGCTGGCCGAGGACGATGAAGAGGATGACGAAGATGTTGAGTAGTGTCTCTTTTTCTCGCGTCTTGGTTTGGTGTGCTTCTTCTCAGGAGTTCGAGAGTCACAACCTCTTTTACTTTCATGATATTTTTTTGTAGATCCTTTGTATTTTGACGATGCACGCGACTGCGAGCGAGATCGTCGTCTTGAATATCTTGACGATGATGAAGGTGATTTGTAGCGGCTAGAAGACTTTTTATCCCGTGAAGTATGGGCTGGTGAGCTTCTCTTGTGGCGGTAACTACTTTGATGTCGCCCAGATCCTTTTTGGCTTATGCGATGACGATCGCGTGATCTGCTACGTCTCTTTGAATGCCGTTCTGTTTTCCGGGATGGTGACCTCGAATACGAACGAGGCATATTTGAAAATGAGTATTCTTCGATATATTAAAGTGGGTGATGCTCTTAAGTTCTAGAAATAAACAAAGAAACTAGAATTATGATTCCGGGCTCCGGCTGATATCGTACTGATACTTAATTGAAATATGTAGCTATTCCAGTGTCAACATTTTATAATATATGTA
>JANSTS010013390.1:17450-29927 GCA_026546915.1 Sylvicola fuscatus
TTCTGCTCTGAATTCAAGTCAATTTAAAAAAGTCAATAAATTAAAGTTTAAAAGCATCAAAATTGGCTGATGTGGGCCAAAATGCACTCCACGTGATTGATTTACCATCTGTTTTATTTGTGAGCTGCATAAATCCACCAATGAAGCCCTGGGAATAACGTCCGCAGTGAAGTATTGGTCATTTCTGATGCATCTCGATTTTTTTTCGCTAAACTCATATATACGAGGTTGAGTTGATTTGGTACGTGCTGCTACTCCCACCATACATCTGTCTAAGAATCTGCAGTTAGTATTTCTCAGAATAAAAATAACTGGCCAATTCTCGTTTAGATTCCTGTAGAGCACGAATGTAGAGCGTAGAGTATTCAGTCGATTGAAATTTATAAAGCACATACGTAAGCAGACAGACTTCATACTCATGGCGGGAAAAGACGGGATAATAAATGTTGGAAAAATAACGTACTCGTACATATAGATATGAAAAAGGTGTATAAAGGATACGCTATTTTCATTTGATCTCAATCCCCCATAGTGTTAAAAATGCATGGAGGGTGATGATAAATATTTGATAAGATGAATTTATTATTTCAATACTTTGTTCGGCGACTAACAGCATTTTACAGCATCAGATAAAAAACAGTTGCTACAGTGTAAAGGCTCACGTACAAAGTACATTAGGAGTTATGAAATCGTAAACTGTGTTCTGTATCTCAAAATTATTGCCTGATTAAAAACATAAAAATCACTAAAAGCATTAAATAAATATAATTGTCAAAGCTTACTAGGTTATAGTCAAAATCAAGGTCCAATGTCGTTGATAAATTGACTTTCCAATGTACAACATGCCGTTCCCTGCCGCTTCCATTTTTTATTCAGTTTTTCAATTGCAATAATACGTTGAAGGACGATATGAAAACGCGAACTTGCGTGTGTTTGTATAGATATTAAAATATGCATATGAATGAAGTTATGCTAATAAATCATATTATGCTTCTGTTGGAGATAGAGGTATACATGTACAAATTGGATCAGCGAGCGCGTGCAGTTAAATCAATGCCATGCTCGCTGGTCTGGATAAAATTAATATAAAGTAATTTTATTGCAATCTTCACGTGAATTATTTTTGTAGTCTCTTCACATAAATTTATTATAAATTAAATAAAAGAGACATCTTCGTTCGGGGGGTTAGAAATTACAGTTCAAGAAATCTTTATCAACCAAAAAAGAATCGGAAGTAATATCGATTTCAATATGTTTTACAACAATTTCGTATGAAACTATAAAATTAAGTCGAACAGCTATAAATGTAAAAAGTTGTGCAGTAATGCCAATTTTATGCTGTACAATTATGTCGAAAGAGAAAAATTGTCAACAAAATTGTTGGCAATTCGTCAGGACTACATAAATATCAAACCATTCCAACTATACCAACAAACAACAAGAGTTTTAAAATTTGTAACTTCATAATATTATCTGAAATCTATACTCGTATACAATTTTCCCGAAAAAAAAGAATTACTGTACAAATTTTAAGCCAACTTTTTCCATAATTTGTGCTCCACTCTTCTTCCCACCCCTCCCATCAACCACCCAGCTTCTTGAAATGGGTTGACCGCATGAGACATTATTTAAACAAACCATTCGGCATATTATTATATCCTTAAATACTGTAATTGGACTTTACAAGGGATAAAAAGCTAAACAAAATAATACCCTCGCAAGTCCTAGTTATTTAATTAATTTTAATTTTGCAGCTCGCGCAAACTTTTTGTTTTTTACCCCGAAAAGAATTTACACAATTTCAATTAAATGTTGGGATTTCGTGCTGTGTGTGTTTTTATGGCAACCGAAAGAGTGAGTATAAGAAGATGTACACACACAAGATGAAGAGCATCAGGGAATGGGTGGCAAAAACAAATCAGCCACCACAACTGTTGTCTTGAGCCAAAAAAAAAAAATGAAGAAGAAGAAAAGATGGGAGGGTTACACGATACAGAACAGCATAAAGGGCAAAATAAAAAAATGCGACGCGGCGCGCGTATATAAAAGAGGAAAGCTTCTTAAGCTGTTTCCATCCTCAACTTCACTCTTGTTACCCCAAAGGAGCATCCCGCAATGAACTTTTTAATGAATAAAGATCTCTTCTTTGATTTTGTTTCTTTTCGCTATTAAAGTTTGACACAAGAACCCGTTTTAGACATTTGTTGCTCCTTGAATATGCATACAATTCTTATATTCAACGGCTTTGATTGACACACTGCTCGACGTCGTAACATTGTCTTATCATAATTGTGGAATTCGTTTGAGTACTTTTGGCACTCACATAATTTTCACGATTATGAGAAAACAATGTTTCATTACACATGAAGAATATATAAAAGCAATCAATTGAGACAGCGGCAAGAGGCTCACGCATATCTTTTCGGTATTATATACTTACTTACTAATAATATGATGATTTCTCCAGAGAAATCAACTTTATTTTTCAATTAAAATGCGGCTTACGTGCTCCGTCAACAGCTTGAGTCAACAACATCAACGGCAATTGGCTTCTGATGCTTATTAATTTGTTGGGTCATATTAAATTTTTGTACACATTATCTGTCGACGTCTTATTATTTCGTCTTACGTATTCTCGGTGCTCCTTCCGAATATGCGACTATAATCTGTATGGAATCGGGTGTAATCAAATGTGAACGCATCAGGTTTTTTTTTTTTGTTTGTGTTTCGTTTTGTTTTGTGTCTGTGTTGTTTGTGTGCCATGGGCCCGAGACTGAGTGTAATTTTGAATTCTTATTATACGCACAAACGCAATCATCCGCAATAATCTTTTCGAGATGTAGGCATGTCCTTTAATTTTAAAGTTAATTATTTCACGGTTAAATGATTATGACGAGAAAACGGTGATCTAATTGTACATTTATTTTACAAATGTTTTCAACGCTGCAAGAAGATTAAAGTTATCGAGACGTTATTTAATACGACGTTTCACTTCACTTGAAAACGTATTTAAATATTCAGTTTTAACAAAGTATGATTGAATATTTAAGATTATTTGTTTCTTGCTATGTTTAAGGATTTGTTATAAAATGGCAAATTACACATATAAAGTAGATCCAAAAGTCAATTCCATTTATATTTTAATACACAAAAATTAACGTAATTTAAAAACAATTCGGATTGACTTTACAAATACTTAATTTCTGCAATCAAAAAGTGTTGTGTGACGACGCCTTTACGCTGTTTTCAGCTTTTTAATGAGAGAAATGAAATATAATTAATTAAAGAAATGTATTACAAATTTACAATCATTTGTCATTAAGTCGATCAATTCGCCGCAGTTTTACAACAAAAAAATCCCCTCCAGAATTTTAATAACAATAAAATTTGTGTTTTTGATTATAAAATGTATATAAACAGAATTATTGTTATTATTTATAAAAGCATTTTTCCTATAATTAAACATTTACTGTAAATAATTGCAATTTATTCCAAAAGCCCCAAAATCTACAATTTCCATTTAATGGTTCGACAAATATAGTCATAGCGTGCATTAATGAAATTGAATTTTTAATAAAGTATTGATAACGTAACTCATATGGTAATTGCGTTAAACGAAACCATTCATACGGCGACAGTATTTTGAAATCTCGAATGAACTACATGCATAATAATTATGCTAAATGTTTGTGCTCATATTACATGATCGTAAACGGAATGAGTCTCATAAAACGCTGGTTCAACATTTCAGAATATAAATACGCCACAAATAACATTTATTTCTTGCGCAATTGCATTTGATGTTTAATATTCTATTGCATAAAACTATTTTATTAATTGTCTGCAATTTCACAGAATTCATTTCAATATTTATTATTGGCAATAACAAATAATTCAACGGTATTCACTTGTACCTTTACCTCTGAGCATTGAATATAAATGGCAAGAATTTATCAAACCAACCCAATTACATTTTTGGGTCTTGTTTAGATTCATTTCCTATATCTAGTTTAGTGTAGGTCAAATTGCAGACTACAAAATCACCAATTATTTGAAGTTTATTAAAAAAAAATTAATATTCCTTAAAAAAATCATTTGAGATTTAAATTTTGCTTGTTCACAAACGATACAATTCAAAACTCCAACGGCATTTCTCATTTTCCCACTAAAAATTGCACTAAAAAATTAGCTACTCGATATTATTGTTTTCTTGGTAATTAGCAATACAAAAAAGCAGTTGTTCAGATACTAGATGATTCATGTTCCTTTAACCGAAACAATGTAAAAACTGAAGACGGACCACCAGCAGACCGACACACGGCAACATGCATCATCGGACAACAAATCAATTCTGAATTCCCAAGGTCATCAACCTGTACATGAATTTGTATACCAGATGATTAGTGTCTAAAGTCTTCAAATGAAATGTTAATGTTGAAATAATAATTTTTATTTGATAAGTAATTAATCAATATCCACACAAATGACCTTTACGTTAACAATCATATTATTTGGTTAATGATTCCAAACAGTTTTCAGATTTCCTGGGCAGTTGGCTCATTCCCATATTTACCCGAGATTCGCCGGGAAAGTTGAAGGGCTTCAGCAAAGCAATTAAAATTCAGCAGCTCTAATGCGAGTACATGAATAACAATTAAACTACAAACATCCAACATAATGCGGCAAAAGGGAGTTCCTTTCACAGCTCCGCTGGTCCCTATTCCGCACATAAAACCGTCCATAAATTCAGCAGATACTGTTGAATTATTTACATTGTCTGCAAACGGGTATGCCAGGATTGCAGCTCTTGAAATGTCACGATCGCTGCGAGAACAATTTCAATCATATTGACAAATTTCTGACAATAGACTTGTGTTTAAATGTAAATCATCGTAATTACGGACAGGCATCACATCCATTTATCATTCTGAAATCATATTCCCAGTCGAACGTATACGGCAAGCTAATTTTTTAAATCAACATTGTTATTAAACGATTTATGATATTATGCTATGCGCTGTTGATATCGGTAACAGGTTTTCCTGGTGGCCGCGTGATCCTTCTCCGCACCTTTCTGCTCCACCCAGCAGACAACATATTCAGCAAAGGCTGAAAACGCGCGCGCGGTTTCACTCTCGCTCATCTCGGGCCGCGCGCGTCTTTATGCTGCGTTTTCTATAGGAATTTTCGCCTCGTTATTTCATCTTCGGTCGACTCCTCAGTTCACTTATGTAATACTTGTGTGTACATCCATCATGATATTTATGCAGCATGCTACATTTGTTGTGTGCTCATGCAGCAACGTTCAAGTGCATATACATATAGGTATTGCGTTGAAGCAGTCCTGCTTCGGCGGTTTGTCGCCGCGGCTAAACGGTGGATCGTTTCAACCTTGTTTCGTTGGCACTGACTTAAGGAAAGAGGGGGGGGGGAGGAATGATGTAAAAAAAAATGAGAAGAACCCAAGACTGGACGCACAAGCCGATTATATGAGCTGAGCTGCGCGATTGCAAAACCCCAGAGAACCACCGCATGTACGACGACGGAAGCGCACAGAACAAAAAAACTGGCAATGAAGTTGAAGACTTGGGCGTCGAGCGATATCTTGTAAAAAGAAAGAACTTCCAAAGATCCATACACTGGCAATTAGGCTGTGCTACATATAACTCGCTATCTTCACTTATTCCTTCACTGAAGCGGTGCTGCGTGGAGAGTGTTCCGTGGTCGCGGATCGCGTACATATAGCGAACTCCTTCTCGACTGGTGAGGAGGAGAAGCTGAATCGGAACCCTGTCATTAACTTGTCGACTCCAGAAAAAGATAAATAATGATTTGCGAAGCTCGTGGCGCATTACATACATCGGTAACGTTTAATTCTCTCAGCCCATGTGGCTGGATGTATGTTTCTTTTTTTTTTTGCGAGTTAGGACATTTATGATCTATTCGTTTGAGAAAGTCATAAAGTTTAACGTCGTAAATTTGATACGCTCAGTTGATACGGTTGGTTTAAAGACGCTTTATCAAATTAAACGATTAACTGTTTAAATAGTATAGTAAGAAGTAAATGTAATCTGTATGTTGTTTAACAACCATTGAGTATGTTGAAAGAACATAAATCTTGATTCTCCATTCATTTTCTGCAGCTTGACATTAAATTCAAATTATGTTCTATACAAATTGTGCAGAATTTTATTATATTCATCTTTGCAGCACGAATCGCAGTCAAAGTAGACACTTGTTCGATGAAGGAACAAGCGTCGAATCGGCCCCAAATCCTCCAAACATTTTGTTGTTATTATTTAAATGCGAAACACTTTATTGTGAATTTCGAATAAAAAAAAAATGTAATTAAGCAGCACAATAAGTTGGTTAAAATTCTGAAGGAATTTTAAATGCCGACGCAGCTGTAAAGAGATTATACCCACCAAAGTTTTGTGCGGAAGACAATGCAAACTCAGTCAATTCTCACTCAGGTAAATTAAGCACATTATTTGTGTTAACCAAACAGTTTCTCAGCCAAAACGATGGGTTTCTTTTGATGGCGTTACTTTTTTAATTAATTTCTTGTACACTCGCTGGCATCCAAAGAGAGATGCAGGAAATTCCAAACAAAACGAACCACGATACTCTACAGGCGCAGTGAAAGATTCGCTTGATTTGATTTCTTGCACTATTGGGAAGAGAAGAACATATCGTATGGATTGTGTAACAAATTGTCTAATAGCATGTTTCCTCTTCGCACTCGCCCATTAAATTGTTTTCTTTTGTGTGATTCTCTGATCGCAGCCGAATAAAACATAAGGTCCCCCGTCGTAACATCGCGCACGCCGTCCCAAAAACTAATTCACGCGCATTACAATTCGCCGACATAGCGCTGGGTTGCCGGCTTCCAATCCTCAGACTGCTTGTAAACCAGCCGGTGGTATGTCTGAAATGTACACGCAATGAATAAGGTTTGCATTTTTATTGTCGCCGTGGTGATGTGAGAAGCTGTTGACGCAGCGTCGCGTCGTGCTAGCGTCGTGTGACAACTGTGGGCTGAGGGCGGCGCGACGCAACCCTTTGCCGAATTGAAATAGAGTAAACGTATCACCCGCACGTACGTCCATAGATACACCTGAATTTCCTGCAAAACCCAGCTCTATCACACACAACACACACACACACACACGCAAGAGTTATTGATGTCACTCTGTATATACGAGGCGGTAATGGGTTACATGCTTTCCTTTTTCGTCAATTCGTTTTACTTTTGGCGTGTTAAATTGCAGAAATTTCCTATCCCGCCTTTCACGTTTTTCGGCTGTATGCTGGTGTTTTCCGTTCCGAAACTTTTCCGCTACCCATTACTCTCGGCTACACATCCTTTTTTCCTATTCATTTGCTATTCTTTTTTCTTGTGTGTGTGTGTGTTTTTTTTTTCAGCGCCAGGACTCGTATAGTTGTGTCAGAGAAACATTTATATATGTGGCTGTTTGGTGCTACTGGTGACGCGAGCTATGAAAAGTGAGCTCGCCAAGCGTATATACACAAATACGGGGTGTGAATTGGAAGCTGCGAGCGTCAGGGTGGACACGGTCGGGGGTTGTTAGAATTCCTTTATTTTTGTGTGTCGGTTAAAAATATAAAAAAAAAAAGGAGTAAAACAATACAAAAGAAATTTGAGACACGTCTCAAACGTAGCGCACATTAAAGAAATTGGTTTTCCATTTTCAAAGAGTTTTATGGCAGAAAACGAAATTTTAGACAATATAAGGAAAAGGACGCAACTTCACTGTGCTGAGGGTGTGTATAAAAGGAAATACATATTGTGGCGTGTAGTTAGATAAGTCGTATATGTCGCAAATGTATATATATGGGAATTATTGAACAATGCTGTAACAGTTTTAATTTCACACTATTGTTAAATGAAGGCTTTGTCAGAGCCGCCCTTTGTCAATGGTCAGCTGGTGTAAATTTGGTTTATTATATTGCTTTATCAAAGTTTTAATTAAAAAACATTTTTCATTTCCTATGGAAAATTGCGAAAACGCTGCATTCATCGAATCAGTAGATTAACATTTAAGTCTTTGGCATGGCTACGATTCTTTAATAATCTCGATATAATTAAAAAAATTGGGATCAGCAAAAGCTTTGGGGACTAAAGATTTCCAAGCATCTTAATAATTTTTGTTTTACATACGAATCTACGATTTTTTTGGGCTTTCTAGGACTTCGGTAATTGCTGTCCTCCGGTAATATCTGAGCTTATCCCACTCGTTTTTTTGTTTCTTTAACGTTCACAGAATCTAAATCCTTAATCTTCCCAAGAAAAATTAATCTCAAGTCAAACCCAACAAGGAGTCTTGAATTTTAAACCCAAACAAATATTATACCGTCAAATCGTCTATAAATAAATGAAGTGGCAATATACTGAGAAGTGCCGGGATCTCTCTCTACATATTTCCTTCAGACCTGACCTATATATTTTGTACAAACTTGAACAAAAAAAAAAACAAACACATTTGCCAAAAGGGATGACGAAATTAAAAATTCCAGTTCACATACTCAAATGTCGGAAAGACGATATGTTTTACAAAAGAGCTGCAGTATACACTCGACCGAAGCAGCACGGGTGTGAGTTTATATCTGGAAGCAAAGTAGAGGACAATGTGATGACTACACAATGTCCGCTTTTTAAATTGTTCATCCTTTCGCCTTCCTCCTTCGGCGCTCATCGCTGTCCATTCCACCATTCTCAACAAGGTATCGTATCATTTTTCGCTACTCATATATTGGATGTATGTATGTTATAAGTGAAGCGAAGTGGATGGCAGGAGCATGAGGAGGACTCTGGCGATTATTGTGGACAAACTATTGATCCACATTACACCCCCGCAGTCTTCCGTGCAGATGAACAATCGGGCGAGACTCTCAAGTCGATATGAAATGCCATAGCGTATAATGTCCAGCATATAATATGTACAGCGACATGAAAATATCTTTAAATTGTTGGATTTCTTTGCAGTGTTCAGTACATCGCTCCATATAGATTCTTGTACTACACTTTTTAGCCTGCCTCTGTCGTTCGCCGTCGTCTTTTTCATTAAAATGTTCTCTTTATGGTTATATCATGCATGTCTACAGTCATACACATATGGTATACGTACGTAAGTAGTCTTTGTTGATTACATACTCACATACAGCGTAGAAACGTTTAAGGGTTCATTCAGTGGGAGATTTCCCAAGATATGAACAAAGAGCTCTTAACTTTGAAGCTTTGTCTAGCATTGAAGAGGAAGGAAATATGTGACAATGAGATAAAGAAGTGAGAATGGTATAGTCCCAATTTAGTCTACAAGATATAGAAGCTCGATGGGACGAACATTGATACCCTTTTTGTCCTCCAATCTTTATCTCTCTCTCTCCCTGTTTGAATGTTATTTTGAAAAGCGGCCACCGATTCGGATCACTTAACATTTGATGAGAAAATACGCTTTTTTTTAAGATGCTGAATGACAAAACCGCACAACGGCAAATAACCCAAACAATGCACGTGCTGTACTCGGTTTATGAATTTCAATGGACGATTCGGTTCATTTTTCACCCAAAACAGAAAGTCATTTACGACAAGGAACGAACAAACCGCACAAAAAACATAATTTATATGAAAAATATGAAATTAAAGAAGGAATTTAAAAATTATGACTACTCGTACGATATCAGGGATGTGTACTTTTGGCACGCAAATAAACTGCGCGTCTGATATACTGCAGTGAAGGAGCACACAAATCGTGAAAAATTGCAAGCAATAAAGTTTGAATTGTCGTTAAGCGAAACGTCCAGAATGGCTGGGAACCGGCAAACTTAAATGGGAATCCTTTCCCACCGCATGCAAACTTTGAGAAATGAAATATTCAATTATGCGTTATTAATTTAATGGGGCGGTGACATTTGAGCACTTTCCGCTGTCACTTGCGTCCTTCTCGAACCATATTAAGTAGCAGAAATGAAATCCACTTCCGGATACATGCAAGACCGAGCAAAATAAATATAATAAAAAAGGGCTATTTCATTTGTGATATATGCTGCGACAAAGTCATCTCTACATCTTGTTTTGTACGTCCCATTTATTGCCGAATCCCATACTTTGCTCGCAGTTAAAAAAACAGTATAAAGACGCAATTTCTAAAATTATGTCTGGAACTGCAGTAGTGAGTGGGTAGCAATAATATTCGATTTTAGGGCAGCAGTTGAGTTCATGCATCATAGGGCACTAGATGTGAAAAGTAACATATTAGATAAAAAATCGAATGATAAAACATGCAATAAATTCCAATATAAGCATTTCCACAGAATTTCCATGCAAAAACTGAACATATTTCGGACGTGTTTTATCGTACTGGCTTGTTTTTAGTGCAAATACTGAAAACCAGATTAGTTTTACTAATTTTTGCTGAAATCCCCCGCAATGAAACATTGAGCCATTGAAATTTGTCACTTTGACATTAAGGATTGTAGAGCTGTGTGTTTCAGATCCTTTGGACTTTAATGATCTGCATAAATTTTGTGACTAAACCTCCATATACCATAAACAATAGAGGTGTAAGGTGATTAAGTTATTATTGCCGTCATTAATTTTGCCGTTCAAATTCTAGTCAAAATCGATAGGCTCATGTCAGCTGGATACACCAAACATGAAGCCATTTGAAGAATATTGTTCTATCATCACCATTGAATGCGCCATCGCAGCTTCCACCACACCACCGAACCGCCTAAACCAAATTACATAAACGATACAAACAAAACGGTGGGCGGAGGGTTGGAGGGGGGTGGGGGGGAGACAAAAGAGACCAAAAAGGATGTGAATAAATAATTTTGCGAGATAAATTTCCATGGCACAAATCTAATTTCGTGGCGGCGCGGCGCGGCGGCCCACCAACTGATGTCGGCCATGGAGGAGAGCGGCACATATCCATACGTTTTGCCAGTGCAGTTTATCGCATCGGTTGGTATTTGTATTTGATATTTTTTTGTGTTAGCCTCTTTTTTTCCCCAATTCGACATCATCCCTTTCCACCGCCGTCCTTTTCATACCGCTCCTCCTCACTAAATCCTGCTTTATAGTTATCCAGGCAAAATCATTTGCAGAGCTATATGTTCCGAATTCTCCCGCATCGGACGCGCGCGGTTATCTCCCCGTGTATGTACCAGCGGTGTTTGTTCCCTTTGTGGCGGGTCGTTTATATTTACGCGGAATCGCACACGAACCTCGTTAGCGATTCGACGCAGTGTTAACACATTCTTTCATAACCCTTCTGCGCCTATATGGTATGCTTTTTACCCACAAACATATATGCACATATGCAAGTGAACACACGCAATTTAGGTATACACGAGAAGCAACATTTCACGGACTTACACGCAGGCTTTGATGTGCAAAAAGAACTGGCCAACAGCGAAAAACACAAAAAGGGATGAGTTTCAAAATGAAATTGCCATGAAAACAAAAAAAAAAAAAAACAGAAAAAACTGCACTACATTGTAATCGTCGTAACTGTGCGCGCTAACTGCCTTTAATGAAAAGATGCAATTCGAGGCGAATGGTTCACACAAGCAAAGAGCCAGGTCGATGATGTTGGCGCTGGTTTCGGAGGTCATAAATAAATATTTTTTGGGAAAAGAATTTACCCCCTCCACCCCTCCCCTCTCCTCTCCCTCGCCAACTCATCTGTCGACTGCTGATCACTTTGCGGCATCCCTCTTGGCCAAAACAAACAGCCGCGCCACTAAAAAGCGCGTCAGTGTATGTTTTTGCGCACGCCAACCATGCATTTATATCTACCATATATGCAGGCAATAAATGAAAATATATGCATTATTATGTGTTGAGTGCAGGTAATCCGCGCCTCCAGGCCAGACGCAAGGAATTGAAATGGCTTAGTAATCGGTTCGGTTTATTTTCACGCATCTGCCTCTCAGCGCTGCGTTTTCGTCTTCTTCACCTTGAACGAAGGTGGAGGACCACATTTAAGTACAGCGGCGCGGCGAATTTATAAGCATTTGGTGAGCACATATTCATTACAATAAAATTCAAGGAAGCTTCTCATGCTATTTCAAATTATAAAGCATTTCATTCACTTATACACATTCTCGATAGCGCGATTTACGTTAGCTGTCATACGACAGCCTATAATTTACCGACGATGAAGGAGTGTTTGTTAATGCGAAGGAAGCGCTTTGTTCTGCGCTGCTGGATTATATGCAAATCCGAATGAATTGGCAGCGCGAACCCTTAATACTTGTCAGCTTTTAGGGAATTTCATTTATATGCGCATATTCCATGCGAATTTGTGTTGAAAAGGGCTTTTTTAATTTACTCAGTAACGTGTTGTGATACGCATGTTGATTTCGTCATGTATAATCCATGTAATTAGCCTTGATGAAAACATCCATTGGCTATTGTGAATAGTAAGATGCATGATCTTTGTTTTTTTT
>JANSTS010013401.1:14548-32349 GCA_026546915.1 Sylvicola fuscatus
TAACTTTTTAAATAATTGTAGATATATAAGAATTAAATGAATTATATGTAAATTTATATTAGAATTATAACAACCACTTTGGTAAGCCACTGCTGAACATTTACGATGCACTGAAATTACTGAAAACTGAATTAAACCGAAAACGACTCCTGTTGCTTTCAACCCTTTCGGCTTTCATGGAAACAAAGTGCAAAGAAGCTCTAATTAGTTTTTTCTTCATTAAACTGAGCCGTTAATTGGTACTTAATACTTTCACTTAATTAACGTAAAGGCAACAAACACAGGAACATTGAAAAAAGAGCCAAAACCCATCCACCCAAAAGAACACAAACAGGTCGCAAAACGGGGTTGGGAGCTTCCACTGGGATATGGCATGTACACTCTGCACCATAAAAGAAAACGACGGCGAGGGTTTCGTTTTGCAAAATCACTTTCGCTTGAATTTTGATGGTTTATTCTTTGCAAATTCTCACTTTCGTGCTTGTACATCGCACCTCTTCCTACTTCCGGCTGAATCTATATCTAGACTTTCATATAAGAGCCGCACTCATTTTGTAGAAATGCGGATAAAGATGTTGAAAAAAGAACCCTCTTGTCTGCACAAAAGATGTGCTCACTCAGTTGTGAAACGCTGCGATGTTCCATGGTAGTTATATCGTTGAGCCATATCTGGATGGCGTTTTCTATATCTATGTATATTTACAAAAAAAGCTAAGTTATTTGTGTATGTTGCCTAATGCGACGAAGGGTAAATAATATAGAAAAGGATTATGATAGAGAGTGTGTTGCCGGTTGGATGGAAAAAGAGACGGGGTGCTGGGTTTGTTTGTATATCTTTTTATTCTTGGTCAGTTTTAGGTTTGGCTTTTCACCGTTATGAGTGCCCTTTGACTGACAACAAACAACTTGTCCTTACATTTTGTAAAAAGGGAAGTTAATTTTTCGACAGAAAATCAACTACATACCAGATGAAACGGGTCTGCGATGCCTAACCGCTTTTCCTTTGTGATTGAAAATAAAATGAGAATAATTTTTTTCAAATTCATTGTATGCTTTGGTAAAGCTAATCTGCCAATCATAAATATTTGTAAGACCTGTAACCTTTCGTCATCTGGTGTGCTTAAAGGGCATCAGCACTTTTGATAAACACTTAAACAGATTTTTTTAAATTACTGGAATTTTAGGACTTAAAGTTAGTGGGCAAAAAGCGCGTTCAGTGATACATACAACACAATGGCGATTTTGCGCAAACAGATAATATTGCATGAAAGCGTCAAGAACATAAAAAAAAACAAAATACTTCTTGATATTGCGGTGAAATCCAAAAGTCCTGTTATAATCGATCGTATCGTCCTTAAAATTTTGCGGGCCAGTTAGAAACGGCTATAAAAATATGACGATGAATAAAATTGGGGGTAGGGTCGGTAAAAAGTATAAAGTAAAATATGTCACATGCGAGCATTCATAATAAATTTAAGACTATGCGGATGCGGCTCTACAGTTGCCCTTCTTCGCGCCTCTCCATGCACACCAAATGGTAAGCGCGGTGGTGCGTTAGGGTGAGCCGCTGCCTCCTGCAACGCGAACGTTGGCAAAAAGCGCACACAAACCACATTCACAACGCTAAAAAGGGGAGAAGAGAAATATATACGAAGGAAGCTTGAGCTTTCACGTTTGAATTCTTGCTCAGGTCCTGGTCATATTTCATTGGATTAAATGTACATAATATCTGAATAAACGGCAAAGACATAAAACATATATAAGGAATATACGAGTCTGTACATATTTATCTAAAGTGGATCGAGGAAATTAAGAAACACATATGCGGTTTTCATTTTTCGTCTAATTACTGATTGAGATTATTATTATCAAGCCAATTGCCAAGTTAGAGAAGAGGCTAATTTTATGGAATTTACAATTTTCACGATCACGGACTGTTGATGTGAGTTGATTCAGCGTCCTTTTAAAATCGACGACAAAGGGAGCAACAACTTCTGTCAAATAAGTTCTTGCCAAACATACTTGTATAAAAGTTTGAAATAAAAACTTGTTCAAATGGTTTGTTTTGGTTAAGTATGGTATTGCACAAACTCTCAACCTCATATTTGTTTGTTTCTACAGTCATATGTCTATAAACTCTTTTATTTCTCATTTAGTCGCGGGTTGACTCACG
Organism: Sylvicola fuscatus; assembly: GCA_026546915.1. Taxonomy (NCBI): domain Eukaryota; kingdom Metazoa; phylum Arthropoda; class Insecta; order Diptera; family Anisopodidae; genus Sylvicola; species Sylvicola fuscatus. The sequence continues at coordinate 16,722 of JANSTS010013401.1, forward strand.
GTCTGTATCAACAACACTAGTTGGTCTCATGTCAATATTATCTGAATTTTGGAGCACGTGACTAAATCTGTTGCATGATGTCGCCAGTGAAGAGTAATAATTCTATGTTCGCTGTTGTTAGCAAAAACATTGTGAGCACTTTTCTTTACAACAAGAACAAAAAACGATTCCAACAAAAGAGCAGCTGTAGACATGGACCATGGTGGTGAACCAAAAATTGGCTTCAGTTCATGCATAATGACAACAAACAAATTCGTTTAAAACAACAACCACGTTTGTTTGAACTTTTATATAGCAACAATGAACCTTTTCAAAGATTTCTTTTATTGTATATATAATATTATATTTTTTAGATTTGATGTTCAATTCTATGTAATAAGTTCAAAGTATTGCCTTTGTAAGAATAAAATGTTAATTCCATTAAAACTTTCAATAATTCTGTACATTCTTTTAAACGAAATTTACATAAAAAGAATTGATTTTTAACTGTCAAAGATGTTCGTTGATCGATATAGAAAAAATAATTACATTATTGAAAGTGGTTCATGCTTTTTTGGATTATATGACAGTCTCCCCGAACAAAATGTGGAGCATGCAAAAACTACAATTGATTCGAAAAAGTGTTGCCGATTTTCGTCCAAACACAGCATAAATTTCAATTCATAAGGCAAACAAACTTAACCATTTCGGAACAGTTTTTGATGTTGCTGTGTGCTGCATAGGCAGGTATTTTGCAACCTTCATTTTACATCGCAATATTGACTCCATTCTTTCATCGTCTGCTTAAATTGGAATTTAGATGAACGCTACAAAAAACTGTACACCAGCATTGCATATAATTTCGTATATAGATATTTATATGAGAACGACTAAATTGCGAAACTACAATGGTGCGGATAGAAGACAGCAGAAGAAGCGACAACGCTGCAAAAGAAAACTATTCCCAGCAATGGCAATATTATGTTTTGTACTTCCTTTGTTGTTGCACCAAAGAGGAAAATATTCTGTCTTGTTGCAATGCCCGTACGTTTCCTTGCAGCAATTTCCCAGTGACTGGTTGCTGCATACATGGAGTTCTATTCTATTTCCCAATGAGGCAAAAACACAGATGATTGCAAAGAAAAATATTTTCGCAGCGCTTTTAATGTGCAGCTCGGCTCTGTAGTGTGCGCTTTCTGAAACATTCGAAATGTTCTGTATACATCTCTATACTTTAATTTGCTGCAAAGAAAACAAAAAGGGCAACGGACAAGTATCTGGCCGTAGGAGATGGGGCGACAAATAAGAACATCGCTTCGTTCAGTAAAAGAAGAAGAAATATTGGGGAGGATTTTCATTTAAACTTCGAACAAGACTAATTGAATGATTTATATTAAAATCGTTCGATTTGCCTTGAGAAATGAAATTGAAAATAATCCGTACCAATGAATTTCTCTGTCACACAATGGCTATTTATCAATCTGACTGAGCTGCATCATTTATGTAAAATAAATTATATTCATAATGCCCTTTATTGCATAACATCGGTCATTCACTAAGGAACGACCAACAATTCGAATGTAAGCCTAGCGTTTGGTGTGAGACGTAACAACGAACGACTATATCTCATTTTAATGCAACGACAATATACATGCATATAAGAAAGTTGACATACAAAAAAATACCATTACATGAAGAGGACAAGCAGTGGAATAAAACTGTGGCAGGGTTTTTTGGAGCGAAGCGTAAAAAAGTCATAGTTGCGAAACAATAAGACGTGTAAAAGTCCCATGTGACAGTTGCAGAATTGAAAATGCACGCCATTGCCGAATTACTTTTTCCTTCGTCCTAGTACATGTTGTCTAAAAGGAATGGCCTGAGGAGAGTGTAGCAGCTCGGAAATCTGGATAACTGTCGACCGAACGCTTGGCAACAATTCCAGCCAAGTTAGCCCATCTCTTCCTAGATATCATACAAAGTGCAAGTTTTGCGATGAACACTGAACAGGGACAGCATTGCACTTGAACAGTTGATGATAAAGTTTTAAAACGTTATGAAAATCACGTATCCAAAAGCTCAGTCAATAATTTTGTGCTCTGTTTATTTTGCAGAGATCTCTCTTTGGTGGAGGTGGCGTTTCTATAAGATTTACAGGCAACATGGAAATTTCAAAATCACTGAACGAATATTTGCTAAATGTTTCAGGTCACAATAAGACAGCATAAGCCGTCCAACGAGTGTAGACGAACTAAGGATGTTACGACATAACGCGATTCACATTGCATCGGGGTTGGCATGTCGGTATGCGCCTGCCCAGAACGAAAAGCCTCTTTCGAATTCTGGTGCTGAATTGTTGCTTTGCCAGGATAATGTGACTTCGAATTTATTTCCCCAACTTTCTCTCGTTCACAATTGGTGTATTAGCTACGTTTTCGGGCATTTTTGAAATTAGGGAGAGTATCTTTAGAGGGTACATTCATCTCAAATATCAGCGGGAGGCAGCGTTTGGTGTTGATGCGTTCAGTAGTGAAATGAAACGCGCCGGAAATAGACGCACTTTGAATCCGTAAAAAGTGTGTTATCATGACTGTTGTTTCGTCGATATTTTGGTCATTTTTCGGTCTGCACTGTAATAGATGTGTTTATTAATTGAACATATATCACGTTTTGAGTGTGAGTGAGCTATAACATGTGAATTGAAAATAGATATATAAAACATATTAATGTCAATAAAATGAAAGAGGAGCGCAACACCCCCACGCTACATTAAAATATTCCGTGTATTGGATTATAATTATAAAAAAGGGTGAATTATTTAATTAAAGTCGACGAGTGTTCCATCAAATAAACGCACCAATCTACATAAGCCCGACATATTAAAATACAATGTATCAAGTCAAGTGAAAATGACGGAAATTATATAAAGGCGAAAAATGTGATAAGAAACGTTGATAAAAGCGAAATAATGAAATTATACAAGTAGAATGAAAAGGTGTACATCAATTTGCTTGTGAATTTTGTAATTAATGCAACTGATTAATGTGATTTTATATTACGATTACATGTGTAATGTCTTTTAGGGTGGTGGTAAGGTGGTTCGAAGCTCTAAGAATTGCTTAGTGGAACGACGCCCATCTCTTCAATTTTATTGAAATTCCTGTGAATGTGAGGCGCACCATTCCACCATAACATATCACCTACATATTATTATGTACTTGATGTGCATATAAGCACATGTCGACTCATGAAATTCCTCATCTACACAATTCTATTCAAGGCGAAAATAAAGATGTGAAATAGAACCAGCCACCTGCCTTTTGTCTATGTACAAAATGACGAAGTTTTTACTGTGTGGGTTTAAGCATGTAAGGAATGGGCAGCGTTGATTCATTCAGGAAGGAAGTATTTTGCCATTTCCACACGCTTCGCACATAAATTCCTAAGTCAAGACAGTCCTATACTCATTTATGTGATAAGAAATGTCTAAATGATTTTAAGTACTACGCAAGTCATACAACTACTTACTTTTTGCATCAATTTGATTAGGACTTCACCAATGCGTCTGGTTTATTCATTTATAAAGATTTCCATAAGGACATTTTTTGTTGCAAATCCATTAAATGTCTAAGAAAAACCGCCATTTGTATCAATTGTTGCCAGTTAAATTACTTAATGGCCATCATTGTTGAAATATTCTAGTATATACTTTGTGATTAGAATTTTAGGGAAAATAAGGGACCGCTTCCACAAAAAAAAAAATCTTGAGAGAATTAAAATTAATTTTTATGGCGTCTTTCTATTATTGTGTCTTTTAATTGTCGTCCTAAGAAGCTAATTGTTAAATCTGCGGCAACATTAGGCGACCGCCCTCGTCTCATGCGGAATGAATGCAAATTCGTAGCGATTAGCGCCCTACGGCATTTTCTTTCGTCCCTATTCTTTTTGTGGCGTGTGCGTAGGCATGATGCCTTGAAAATTTTCCCATTACCTTTTTTGCGAGTAGGTTCATACTGTTTTTTTGGCGGAGGCTACTCGCTTCTAAGCCGTCAATGTGGCTGGTCCGTCACGCGCGGCTGCGAAATTCTTCCAAATCCAAATGATAGCCATTTAAGTAAACGATAGCATCTAATTAATTAATTATAATTCATGCAATTAGATTAATAACCTAGCCACCCTTTATTGCTCAATTAATTATGCCTGTAATTGAATTGCACATGCGGACGCTGTTTGTTGTCCGCATTTTGAAGCTAAAACGCTTCGAATGATATCAAACGAGTGGCTATGCTTTTGTTATGCTATTTCCATGCAGATTCATGAATGGATATGTACACACTGTGCGAGTTTCGGAGCGGCAAAACACATCGGAGAACTGATTATAGGAAAATAAAGACGAGATAAACTGCCAACGGCAGTCTACTGCCACCGCAGCAACTACACCATTGTCACCATCAACTTGTGGCTATTTTCTTTTATTGGTTATCAATTAAGGATGTGTTGTTCTTTTGTACGTCATGCCGTTTTCCAAATTATTTACATTCGATTTTCCTTACAGAATGCAGAATGTCTGTGGGCTAACTGCTGATATCGGTTGGTTGTGCTAATGGGGCAAGTTGTTTGAGTGAAATCGATTCCAAAGATCCAGTAGACTTAAAACAATATGAGCTAATAATATAAATTGGATTTATTCGATTCTTTCAATATCATAAACGGTAGTCAGTTGATTCTCAAAATTCTGTAATATCACATCAAACAGATAAATGGCTCAGAATACCAAACATTACATCCTATCGTCTATACCACTCTACTATACTCAGCTCATACACATTGTGGTTGGGCGATATTTCGAGCTTTTGTTTTGCTTGCCACATACTCCCATATAAAGGCACATATTGTTTCAACACAGGCATCCATTTTATGGTTTACATACAAATATGTAATGATATAGTTTTATAGACGACCAAGTCGTCCCTGCGTCACTGCAATGGACCAACTTTATTGAGCATCAGATTGAAGGGGATGTGCTACTAGTCATGCCATAAATTGCAATTCTCTATATGAATGGACATTTAATCGAGTTATTCTGGATGTTGGCTCATCAATTGGATATTTTGCACATTAATGGCATTTCTTAAGTGGCATTTAGGTGTTTGACTCTCTGAACAATATAACGATTCAAGAGCTCTTTTGCTATAGCATTCAATTAAATAAGCAATTTATGTGCTTTTGCCTGGAGTATTGCTGGCTTATTGTGCAAAAAGATGATTCTTTTCAGTCTGGTAAATTATAAATTGTTGGATACTTCATGGTTAAATTTATGAATATTATACATAAACGTTGTTTTGTTATGATGCGATTGGCATTCAATTATTCCCAAAATTACCATCAATTTACCTTTGAGCAATTCAAAAAATCAATTGTAACTATAGTAAAATCCATATAAATTAAATCGACGTTAAATGATTAAATACTTATTATAGTGTACAATTACGAAAAATTTAGTAGATTAAACATAGCAATTTTCCAGAATGAAACATGTTTCTATTGCAATCAATTAAATCTACATTTAAAATCGATTCAACCCATATTGCCCACTCAATTGTATTGTGGTAACACTCAGTGACCAAACACAAACCACTGGCCGCTGCTCCTATTGCATCTCCACTTAAATACCGCCTAACCGCAATCAGCCAGCGGAAGTAAATCTCTTTCTGCAAAGTGCTTACTCTAATCATTTGCATTCACGTCTTTAGGTTGTCACATGCAGCTTACTTCCGATGCTCCGATTATCTGCAGCGACATTCCACAGAATCACCGATATGTTTGTGCCAATAAGATGTGCAAACAATGTGCGGCTACAGGAAATTCGAAAAGTTTAATTAAATGAACACTTTGCACCGATCGGAAAGTTTTCAAATCTATAGAATTCGCGAAGCAACAATAGTGAACGCCGTCACACATTGTCACAGTGCTAAAATATAATAATATAATAGTGCATTATGTAACAGTGAAATTACGCATGTTACACACAAAAAAAAAGAGTTATTGACAATTCAGTGTAAAATCATATTAAAAAGTTTTAATTTGCATGCTGCAACAGCGCAGCGTGCTTGCGGTGCAATTTAATTAAAAAAGTTTAATACGCAAATCAGTGTAACATAATGATGTTCTTGCATACACTAAAGTTGGTGTTAATCGCCCTGAATATTCTGCCTTACCGGATTACACATCGAAAGGTGCTCTTCATGATTTACATGGCAACGCTCGTCACTCACGGTAAGTCCATCTCATCATCATTATTTTCTCATTACCATATGGGTCAAAGTTCGCATTTATTGTTATTTTACGGGCATTTAAAAGCGGAGTCTGTGTCTATACTTGCCTCGTCGCCATATAAACATTCATCAATTCAATATGCATTTGCGGAATTGTGAATCGCGCCCAAGAGTCCTTCACTGAGCGCTCCGCCCATTGTGTCGTGTTGACAATTCGACACCCACTGCAGGACCCACCGTCGTACAAATGAAATCCGCTTAATTAGTGGTATTTTAATTTGATGAGGGTTTTCATTACATTGTAGGATGAGAGCACTTCATACAACCATTGTCATGATGGGCTATTTCCGGTTATACACCATGTTTCCGCTAATTTTCATTTTATGTTGCGTCATACAAGCGCGTTGTCAAGAGATTGAAGTATTTTCAACCGAGGGGGTGCGGTCAGTGAATTATAATTAATTCATTTATTGGATTGCCTTTTGAATTTTGTATTATTATTGATAAATGATAGGTGACATTTGTGAAAAGCGAAATGATTCCACTTATTTTGGACAACATTTCCAATTTGTATTGTTATATATCAGTTTGAGTAATATTTCATTGACAGTTAATTATTTTGAAGTGATTTTATGACGGATTAACCGTTTCTTGGGTGAAAATTTATTAATCTCGCTTGTCACTCAACGTTTTGGTAGTTTACAACAAAAAAAAAAAAGGATGCAGTAAATATTTTTACATTGAAAAATATATATTTCCAAAGTTACGATTTTTTATTTGGGTCGTGATGATGTCACAATTTCGTATCGACGGCAATCGTGCAATAAATTCACTGAATTCACAATGTGGCTCCAGTATATGGCCATGGCGATTCATTGTTACCCTTTTCGATGAAATATGACAAAGAACAATAATTAACAATATAATAACCTCATTCAACATGCGAACGGACAATTTAACCGGCAGTATGGCTTATCAATTTTATTCAACCTCAGACATATAACGATTTTAAAAGTCTTTACCATTCATTTGCGTGGTAATATTTCGTAATTTATAAAGATTATTCCATCTATAATTGCCACCCGCCAGCTGACGAGGATGATTCACATTAATTAAATTGGGATAAACGATTATGACTATTAAGCTCTTCCGACCAATATAATATTGATTTGTTTGAGTGGTTGTAACATTTAAAGCATTGTATTTTCCAAAAATCTTCGCAACTCGTATTCACTGTTTACATGATATGGTGGATTTACCTTTTTTCGTCTGTTAGAGACATCTTTGTCCCATTTCGTTGATCCAGCAGATTTCAATCTTAAGCACGGCTTTGCTTCAAGAAGGTATATATATTGAGTGCAAACTCTGAGCGGCACCATAAGCGTGCTTTGGATAAGTTACTGTCAATATTAAAGTGCTTTTATGTCGAATTAATGGCGTTTTGCTTGTACCTAAGTACCTAGTGATTATTGTCAATAGCATAAATATATCTCAATTCAACAAAAACAAAATGGTAGTAATTGGCAATTTGATTGACTCTGTAGCGAACATTTTACAACAGAGCATATTCATTTTTTAATACTTCCATCTGATCCCATCTCAGCTCAATAGTGATGCATGCATTTATTGCAAATATTGGCAAATGGCATTATCATTTTCCGGCGTGCATATGAAAACAGACATCTGTGTACGAGAAACAAATTTAAATTGTCACACATTTTAGGAAGCAAAAAAGGGACACTGAAATTTTCCGGCTGAAAGTTTTATTAAAAATCACTTTAGAAAACCTATATTAACGGAAAAAATCAATATCAAGTCAAGGACGCAGGAATTTTAGGAATTCTGGGCTCTACAGTCTACACCTTTTTTGCACTTGGGCCCATACTTCAATGTAAATGCGAAAATGTGGCAGCATAACTGATTATCATAGAATATCGGCGGACATGATTTCTTATTCAACGCCGCGCGGCATTGGCAAAATTAGGGGAATGCTACAGATCGCTAGATGGGATGAGATGGGCACAACACCTCGCCAGCATAAAACAGTTGGTTGCCTGCTACGAAGACTGAACCGGGGATAAATACATAAATTTTAAGTCACCGTGTACCAACTCACTTATTTATGAAATTCAAATTTATGCTCAAGTTTTAACGCTTCAATTTTGTGTATATTTACACACACCTTGATGCGCTATACCTTCAGATAGTGTTTGTGAGCGAGAAAATTGTGTGTGGCTGTGTGTTAAGGGAAGTAAAAAGTTGAATGAAATAGAAAGGCCACAGCATAGCCGTTATTTTGTGAGGAATTGCCCCATTTCTTTCTGTTCAAGTATAAAGTGTGCGGCATATCGGCGAACACTTGCATATACGACTCTTAAGATCGCTTAAATATCCAGGCTCTTCTGCTGCCATCGAATGTATTAAGTGGGGTAGTCTTGCGGGGTGTGGGCTTGCTTGGGTTAGGGGATGCATAAGATGTGGACTCACACCCTTGTATATAAATGTGGTACGGCTGATTTTCTACACCAATGCTCGCTTATTCATGTTAATGCTTATGGCTGCATGTAGACGTGTATAGATTTTCAAACATATCATGTTGCTGCTATGTTATATGTTAATATGAACATGCCATTGAACAACATGTGTTTACCATGAAAAACGCATAAATATTTTATTTGGTTAAAGCATTTCTTGACAACATTTCGCACATTTGTGATGTGCGGAAAATAATACAACTGCTAGCGGATTCCCGCATATCACTCATAGTTGTATAGCGAAAACAAATCTATGTTTTTAAATCCAACTTCATCTGAATCATGATTTATGCAGTATTGAGTATATAGTCTATGAAGTGAAATTTCATGCTCAAGCTATTCAACCCTCACACCAACTAATGCTCTAATTATTGCGGTAAATAATCTATTGCAAAAAATATAATTAATGTGGGAAAATGCTGCACCCTACTTTACACTTCCACGTCCTTTCGTTTCTATTAAAAATTAAAAGAGAGAAATCTTACAGCTTTCTTAGCTATATTAAGTGAACGCGATGACCATTTTCACCGGAACCATATTATGACGGCAAACTTTTCGTCTGTTCCATTGTACGTCGTCGTTTATTCGTTTATCAAATTCATTTCATTTCCAGTTCTGCGCCACCGTATTATTAATGTTTCATTTTCCACGTGGTTGTATGTAGTGTTAGCGTATATACATATGTATGTAGAACGATGTACCGCTTCACATCGTAAGATCGCGTCCTCGTTGTCATATTCCGGCGCACTCGCATTTCACCGGGTTGTTTTATCGCGAAAGCGAATGTGCTTTCAGTAAGAAGAAACATAATTAAGTGTTCCATAACTTTAATATTCTGCCGTATTCTGAGTAGTTGATATTTTCTGCTGTCTCGCACCTTTCTGTAAGCACATTCACCATATTAGCCTTACGAGAGATGCCATCACTCATTGTCACATGTATCAAGATAAGGCGTTACATAAATAGTCATGTGTTATGTCAGACCATAGAATTCATCAAGACATTTACTGCGTGTGATCGAGGCGACACCATTTCCCCCGCATATACAAAGGTTGTGCCGTGAAAACAAGCTACTTATCGACATTTATTGTTTAGACGTGTATTTTTAAGGAATATTTACCAACCCCTAATTTCATTGAAGCGAACACTTCAGTCTCTATTTACATAAACAAAGGCAATTTCTGTTACACACGAAGTGTCATTGAGACATAATTGTACGCGTTATATTATTCCGTTCTGTGGCCTAATGTAAATATGGGCACATTTGAATAATATACAAAAACGTTTCCATGAAATGAAGCATATATATGCGTCATACCAATATGTCTAAAGTTGATCGACCCGTAAGGCAGTACGTTAGTAGTTAGTTATATAATATGATATTCAATCGTTATCAATATGTTTTATTGATATTGTTTGACTAAATTGTCTAAAGCCTACGAATGCCAATCGATTTATTGTTAACATCACGCACTCACACTTTATATCCGTCAATCGCTGTTCCCCGACGGATTACGTATCATAAAAACTTATCGAATTACTATTATGTTCATTGTGTAAATATTTTATAGCAAACGTGGAAAACATGTGTACACGATAATTTGTAGAGTGACGCTGGTCTGCCCAATTTAACGCCACTGGGTCAACTTTGTAGGCCATTGGGTCCGTCCAGGAGCTACTCGTACTTCCCATAGAATGAATGTATGCATTATTCCTAAAGTGTACCACCAGAATTTCGTACTGGAAATTATCGAGTTGGAAGTTGGACGGAGGTTTTATTCATTACTTTCACACGTTTCTTTACGGTTTGGGGTAGTTTTCCTTTATGTGTTTTCATGCAGTAATGCGGACCTATGAGGGGGTGTGTGATCCTGGCGCATGATTGTATGTAAAGAATTTCTGTGGTCGACATCACAAAAAAATGAATGAATAAGACAAGGGTGGACAGATAGATTGTGTCGCCTTATTCTCGTATAGAGTGAGCCAAATTGAAGTGACATGAAAGTGACTTTTACTTTGTTCGGAGTATACTCACCTAATTACTGTAAAGTAATATCCCAAAGAGAGGGTTCTTCGTCTTCCGATATTTGCGTTTGCTGCCTTAGAAAACACATTAGGGTTACTTACCATATAGTGTTTTGTCCACACATTTTGTATACAAAACGACTCCATGATGGATGAGTAGTTGCAGTTGTTTTGGGTAGATAGTTTTATCCAACCCCCGTACAGCTTTTAAATTCTATTGTATGCAAAAACTCGACATTGAATATATTTTATATGTTTTATAATGTGTTTATTCGTGGTGCACTCTTTACTTCCTATATTTGCTATTTGCTCGTGGACACATTTTCCATTTTAGTCACTTCTTTATTTATATTTATTGTGAAAGTGTTGTATAATAATGTATTCAAAGTGTCATTTTTTTATGTTCCAGGAAACATTTACGTTTTAATGTTGCAGTATTATCGTATCCTAACTCTTAAGGGTACATGATTTGTGAATGTCGTTTTCTTTATATTATAATTTCGTCCAAAATAAAGTAACGAGCAATATATTCAAGTGAAAATGTTATTATAAAGATTAATAATAAATACCATGTTTTTAATTGAAATTTTGTATTTGTTGCATTTTTACAAGTCATATCACATATCAAAAGAATTGTTCTCTCTAATTATAACAAATAATTGAGCCTCTGTGAATGGATATTAGAACTCGAATTTAATACTAAAGTATTGATATTCAGGATATAAGTATTGTAAACGATGCAATTTAATTTGTTTAAAAATAATGTCTAATGAATTTTAATGGGTAGAAAAAAATAGTTTAACACAAACCTAAATAAGCTCTAGATAAGTTCAAAGTATTTTATTTAACAATTCGAAAATAAATGCCGCTCTCCCTGCCTGTTGATTAACATTACATTTTGTGTCAATCACAATTAGCTTCCTGCAAACATAACTTCTCCACAAAAAAAAATGGTTCATTGTATGAAACATGTAGAATAGAAATATAAATCCTTCGGCCTACCACAAAATAAAATTGATCTCCAATCAGTGTGCATGATTTTGCAATTTATTATAGGATTTTTAGAAGCACATATCCGAATGAAACCAGCAACGTTGAATAGAATATAAAAGTCTAAACGACGAAAAAGGACGAACAATTTGAACAGTTGGAATTTTAATGGATTTCAATAAAAACGATATTGTAAAATCTCACAAATGACCGTTTAATTTTGTTTTCCAATATTTGTTCGTCCCACGTTACTTGGGGTTTGCTATTATTTCACATAAGCACGCCAGATATTTATGATCACATTGACTTAAAAATTCCTTAAATGTTTTCGCTATTCTTTCAGCCATCCTCAATACTCCTAGAATAAACAATTGTTCGTCGATTTCCTACACGTTGCCGCTGGCCATGTGGCGCATACCAGAATATGTTCATAAATAAGACAGCGTGCATATAGCATGGGCTGTTCCTCTTCGCATGTGCTGCTCAGATTATTCGATTAGGTGGGCGGCAAATCTGATTCCGTATGTCCGTATGGAGTTTTTTTTTCTGCCGCCACCGCTTGCGTCGTCTCTTTGGCCTGAACCGTCTCGATTTTCTATCAATTTTAGCTGAGTGGGTGGAAGGGAGAACAACAAAGGGGTGGATTGTGTGGCGGCTAATATAAACTTCAGGTCACACGCAGATAATTTATTATTGGTACGAGCGCACATCCCTAAACTCCAAGCATGTCTATAATGCTCATTTGGAAACGGTGTATCCACACTTCATGATCTATGTTTGGATATTCGGTGCGATTGATGGCGGTATTTGTGTTTCCTGTGTCCTTGTACACAGTTTATAAAGCATTACTATTTTATGGCAATCTGTAGATCCCTGGATTTGCGGAGAAAAAAAATGGAATGTGAGATATTCTTGCGACTTTATTTATTGCTGATCCACATTCAAACTTTTCAATTACCTTAACTATCAGGGATTTTGGTCACAACACCTTATGGCATGCATATAAAAGAGTCACAAAGTAATCCCTTACATCATCCTCTTCTGCCTGCGTGCATGCAATGTGTGTCGACCTCCCAGAATTCATTGAAAGCGCTTCCCTCACAGAGATAAACGTGATGTCCGATGATTAATTCAGATCTTTTATTTGAATTGCATTTATATGGTTCGAATTTCAATTAAATGCGAATTCAATATGGAACGGTTTATTTAACAAAGGTGCTCGAGCTTAATGTGCTGCCATATATGTATTTATGTACCCACAGGCGGCAGCAAACATTATGTACATGTATTCTGCATTACAGATTATCGAAATGAGAGTTTCAGTCAGAGGGAGATTAAACGAAACGAAAGCTTATAAATGCTCAAACGAAGAAGGTCGCATCCTATACCTACCAGGAAATCAGAATTGCAAAGCTTTTGAAAATGTTGCTGGCGTGTTTTATTTATGTTTAACTCCTTTTCTCGTTTATATATTGATTTAGAAAGATGAAATGAACTGGCTACCGTGTGAACGGCATGCACATACAGCTAACAAATACAGCTGGAAAACCCTTTGATGGTGGGCCAAAGGGTCTCCCGGCCAGCCTTCGAGAATGACTCGATTTAACGTTCCCTGTTGATGATTGTTTTTATTATTTATTCATTTTATTCACTCCCTTTAATGGTTGCTTGGATCATTTCTCTCACGAAAAGTCTGACGTTACATTATAACGGTCACGTGGAAAATTGCGACTCAGACGCACAAACAACAATGACGCATAAGTACAAAATTTTCAACCCTAATAAAAGCTATAACATGGTTTGAATACAAAGAGCTTTTTATTCTCTTTTTTTGGTTATGTTGCCTTTTCATTTTTATGCGGCTCCCTTATACTACATATATATATGTATATGTATATTATCCGAACAATTTTGTTTGACTGAATTTGATTCTTTTCAGATCGTATTGTAAAATTGCTCTTATATTATGTTTGCTGTGTGCAGTGTGTTTGTTGTTTGCGGGGTAAAACTTTTACCACCCACCCTCCGCCCAGTTACTGTTGATTACTTATTAAACGTGCATAATCGATAACAATTTTAATTTGACGAGAACCGTAAAACAAAGCAGCACCAGCATAATATGTTTCAAACAATGATATGAATAGAGTCTGGAAAATTGTGCCTGTGTCCAACATGAGTTATAACAATTTATAAAAAAAAAAAATAATGCCACTGAAATTACTTTTGAAACAAAGCATTTATGCAGCTTCAGTCATGAATGATCGTCAATTGAGACTGCATTTGAATTTGGGCTTTAATTTGTTTGTTTGTGCATAAGAAAAGAAAAGTTACATTTTTTTGTGGATTAATACAACTTCTTTAACTAAACTGTATTTACTTGTTGCTGGTATAATATTATATTTGTATTTATGCGAAAAATTTACTAATTATTATGTAATATATCTGTAATGTTATCTACAATCAACTGGCAATAATTAACATATCACAATCATGATTCACAGTCTTTTCATTGACTTTTATGACCGCTAATGGATGTTGAAACGGCGTCAGTTCATTCGAAATCTCTTCCTACTTACGAACGTCAAATTTATTCAAATCATCTAATTGATTTTTACTGTCGATTCGGGGGGTGATGGAACCAAATCTCTGTTCATCAGCATCACCATCGCATAATAAAATGAAGAGAAATTTGAATTTAAACACCAGATCATCCCACTTAATACCAAGTCAAGAAGAAAAATCGACAATAAAAGAGTCGTAAAGTGTATAACAAAGAAAATCACTTGAAAGCATCAAGTATGGCATAGCACAGGGCACAATCTCTAACACAATTCGTGTTAAAGTGCACAGACACTCATACACGCGAACCCACACCAAGATGTATGGCGTAAAGAGGCAAATTAAGTGAGCCAATTGATGTTATTAAGAGGGATGCGAATTTATTATTAAACATCTATTTGTTCATTACATTTTTCTTCACTTGCCCATACAGAAGCGCTAAGCACATTTCACTCTTCCCATTTCCCGCATGACGCCAGTACGCACCGCCCCATTAACACCATCCCCCAGTTCGGGTGAGAAAGCGCGTCAGAATCGTTGCGGTTAGATATTGCTTGATTAATATTGCATAAGATGAAACGAAACAGTCGAAATGATTAAGCAGCTCCCTGTCTTTTATTCACTTTTATATTCATTGAGTATTTTTTGATGATGGTGATTGCTCTTGCCTCTTGCTACCGTCTGGATGGCAAGCCAAAGCGCGTACTGCTGATTCCAGCAAACATTAGCGTCGTATATAGTTATACAGAAATTAATTTGATTTTTCTGGTGTTGTTTTTGGTCGCCGACGCTTTAGTGATGATGGACGAGCCACGCTTCGCCCAGCCGATACCAAATGTTACAGTCGCCGTGGGACGTGACGCTAATTTGCCCTGCGTCGTTGAACACCTTGGCACATACAAGGTAAGCATTAATTGGACCATTAATATTAAAATATAAATTTGCAGCCACCGACGAATTTTTCTGTGTTGTTTCAAACAACAGCAAACAAATTAAATAAAAATATGAAAAATGTATGAGGTTTTGGTTCCCATGGGGTGGAGGCAGTACACCCTTTTAGGGTGTTGGTTTTTAATTTGTTTGTAAATTATAAATATAAAACTTTTGAAGCTATAATTCCGCTATATTGAGATTTTTACAGATTTCCTGACAAAAAAAATGTAATTAACTGTTACAAGTCATTTTAAAATAGGTACATTTAACACATTTAAAACAAATTAGAAGCAGCATTTTATTAAATAATTTTGGAAATACGGGAATTTTCTCAAA
>JANSTS010013412.1:0-19617 GCA_026546915.1 Sylvicola fuscatus
CGTTTTTTTGAAAAAAAATGTTCGATCTTTGTGGGACGTATATAACTAAAAATATGGCGGTATATAAATACATATTAGTATATAAATTTAAAATGATTCGGATTATGATGTAGAGAAGTCAAATTAGGCCTTAATAGCAATAAGTGACTAATTTGTCGTGCAAGTAGAAAATTGAATTATTTATCAAGATCATCGGTTATGTCTTTCATGTAGTCTGGAGGGTAACACATAAATATTATGTTTAACAAGCCATTGACATTGGAATTTTCAAAGTGTATAATTTGTGTTATCAGCAACATTTGTCTTTGAGACGGGCAGTTAGCGTGCGAAAAAATTGATTCAAATCGGTTTGTCTGGCTTCAGGCAAGTTTTTTAATATTCACTAGATATAAATAAGCTGCATAAAATAAGTGGGTATTATGCATAAATTAATTTTGCGCACATACTGTATTATTTTCGTTTCTGAATTCGTATCAGCGATTTTAATTTATTCATGCCTCGCGTGATGGAGCCAAGACAGAGTATATGAGTGAGCCTTAAAATCCCACAAGAAAATGATGGATATGTACGGGAATATACAAGTATCGAAATAAAGGCGTCGCCAAATCCTGAAGGGATGGATTCAATGAGACTCAACTGATGCTGTGATGGGTGCATGAAGAAAGAGGCGCCAGTCGTGCTGTGGTATTTGCCAGCAATTATTTATTGCCCATATTTTCCGCATTCGTGAGCATTGTGTATAGTCTTTGACGTTCATCCGGTTATTGACAAAGTGTATACATCTAAACATAATTCACACACAAGCTGAAAGCAAATATTTGTATCACTGCTTCTTAGCTCCCACGATGAACACTTACTTGTCATTCAGAACCACCCGCCCCTCTCCAGCATGTTTTGTCGCATGTCAACCAACCCTCGGATGCTTTGTCAATCTGGCATTTCTTGAATCAACGCCAACAAACGAAAATAAAAATACTGCTAAAAAGAAAGCTGTACAGCAGCAGCGTGACGTTGGTGAAGTGTAAAGGAAAAGGCAGGAAAATTATGTAAAAAGAAGAAGATTGTCACAGGCTTTGCCCTTATTCTTTGGTGCTTAAAGTAGAATGAGAATAGAAAAATTGGGACATCGCATCGCTTAGGATATTTTTGAGCGCCGCGCCGTATGGGTGTGGCGAAGTGTAGCATATGGAGCCGCCGCTTCTTCACATCAATAAATATAAAGAAAATGCATAACATAAAAATAAATAACGTTATTTATTTTATAGTAGAATTATGTACATTAACATTCATTTTTCTATTTATTTTATTCATACAATATCTCTTGATCCTTTCCATTAGTTTTCGTTTATTTTGAACTATACACTATTCATGTATATATGCAGTATTTTTTATTTATTTATATTGGTTAGTCTCATATTGGTTGACAAAGGAGTGTGATTATTAATTTTGTAATACCTGTTATGTATTCATTATTTAACTTTCAAGTAAAAATGTTTCAGCAATTTAATGCTGCTGCTTATTCAACGTATCTTAGAATAATATATAATATTTGTTTTAACATTAAAGTATTTATGTATACTATTTCATAGTAAAATCAGTCTAATTTTGCTTCGTTAAAATTAAAAACCAAAAATATTGCATGAAGTTCTGAAAGAATAACGTATATTTTCTAAAGTAAATTTATAAAATTCAAAAAAACGTGTTTTTTAAATGTAAAATTTAAATCAAAAGAAAAAAAAAAATTGAAATTATTATATAAATTTAAATAGACAATAATCAGAACGGTTTATTAATTTTCATTTACACCAGAATATTTCATGAAGCTTTCTTTACATAAAATATGGTTGTAATTATTTCTTGTTCTCCATGACCGTCAAAAGAGTTACTATCAATCATGCCATTCAATTTTTCTGTGTATATACATTTATTACCTAAACATAAATTTTGTTATTCAATTATAGTATTTTTAATCGAGCATTCCCCTAACTACATTTCTTTTACAACTTATTAAATATATATAATACTAATATATTATATCAATCTCGTAATGTTCTAATCATTTTATCATACACTTACTTGTATTATTATTACATATGTTATATGTATTTTTTATATTTAGTAAAAAACAACTGCTGTCATTTTCTGCATCTTCTTACAAAATATGAATCATAAAAAATGTCTATATTGTTAAACAATTAAATAAACGACAACTGAATAATTTTCGAATGTATTATTACAACAAATTTTTTTAAATATTAAGTTTGTTTTATATAGAGCAACTTTTTAGATTTTAACCGAATCAATTGTAAATTATAACGACTTTTATCTACATAACAAATATGGCCACTAGTTATATACTTAATTCTTTTTTTTTTTATATTTATACTTTTTATAATGAATTACTAGTATTCACAAAATAAATTGAACCTTAATTCACATGGCAAAAAAAAAATTGTAATATTTAATTTTTGGTTTGGGAAAAAGAAATCAATTTTTGATGTATTTTCCGCATCGGGCAAATACAAACATATTGTTTTTTATCATTATTGTGATTGATCCATTCAGTTAAGAGATATTTTTCAAATTCGATAATGGCGATTGTGAAGTCTTTAACAGCCTAATTTTGGTTTCGTTAAAAATCGAATTTGCATCGACGCTGTTTAAGCTAAATAATACGAAATCTCGCCAGTTCTAACGCGGTTAGTAACTGGATGCGAGAATTACGTCACATACTACAATGTCAAAAGTGCCGAGAAGGTTATGTTGTGTGTTTTGTGGTATGAATATGTCGGAATATTTGTTCTTTTAGGACAACGCCAACCTCACACGTCTAATAAAAACCGCTAGAAGCTTCATGATCTTAATTGGAAAGTTCTTATGCATCCACCTTATAGTCCAGATGTGACAACAACTTGATAACATAGTAAGATATTTTGAAAGCCGTTTAAGAATGGAAAACGTATGGTAAAATGGCTTTGAAAATGGACAAAATGGTGCAAAATAATTTGTGCCAAAATTATTAATATTGTATTAACCATTTTAAATAATGCAACGAAATATCATTAAAAATATTAGATTTCTTTTTATCCAACGAACAAACAATCAAAAAAAAATGGTAATATATGTGATATTGTTTAATTGATGGTTTAAATATTTAATGAAACGGACGTAGAGGGATTACTAATGCTTGCGAAAATGTTTTAATTGTGTTGATTTATTTCACATGAATGCATGAAATAGAGGCAAAGATAGCACTCTTTATTGAGATTTTTATTTTATGTAATATTTCAATATGGTAAAATCTTAGGAAAATAAATCAAATGTTAAAAGTAACAACCATATAGAACAAAGGTAATGGATTTTTTGTTATATCGGCTTAAATATACAAAAACCAAAAACGTATATCAATTACATGATGACACTGAATTAATTGCAATTGTTATCAATTTTTGTTCAAAATATAGAAAAAAGTTTTTAAAAAGTGCTGTTTCACTTAAAATTTTAATTCGCTATAGCAATACGCATAAGCTCCACTGAACTGCACCATCATTGGATTAATTGTGAACCCATTTCAATCCAAAAACCAACCAACCACACAATGCAAACCAATTTTATGACGCACCAATTGAACAAGCAATATAATTCGTTTGATTTATTGAAAGTGTGGCGCTTTAATCGATTGAGCCACAATTTTTTTTATAATAAAATGACCAAACAAAAAACAGACACATAAACAACGTCGAACAAGGCATATTCAATGCGTAAACTAACCACATTCCTATTTGAAATCGTTTTACTGAATTTAATTAGCTAAGTTAACACAATATCTGACGGGAAACAATTAACTTTAAATTACAAGGGTGCAATATTGGGAATATAGCGAATTATTATATTTACGTGTATAATATTCAAAACATATCGTCCACCTTCATACATATATTCATTTATAGAATTGAAATTGTCACTGAAACAAATGCGAAACTGGCATGAAATACTGTTGAAATGATGGATGAGGTGTGAGCGCTTTTTGATCCGGAATTGTTTAAATTTGGTACTAGAAAGAAGAAGAAAGATTTATAGCAGGGACGGCTATTAGGCTGTACTCAAACTATATTATATATATTGAAAGTACAAATATATTATGAATGATGTATAAGAGTGCATGTATAAAATAAAAAATACACAAGGTACGAAAGGAAAAGGAAAAATGCATACATGCTTTTAAAAAGTGTTTAGAGGGAACAAAAACTTTTTTTGTCAGAATTCATCAATGTTAAAGCATTCTGTTACAAAATTCATTTTTTCTCAAAATTATTCTCTGTCACTTCGGCTATGTGTACTGAATTTACGATAATAATAAAAAAATGAGCGGATGATCAAAACATTTATAATACTTAAATTATAATCGTACATCCCCCTTAAAGTAAAAAAAATTACCACTTTCCATACATGCCGGTATTAAGCGAATTTACGTATTTTATAAATAGCACAAGAAAAATTGCCTTTACATAATGAGGCCTGTATCTGAAAGTCATTATGGCAGGAAATTCATCCGAAATGTTTCTTTTCAATTCCCATATTTTACTTAATCCCACATCACATTTAATGTAGCTCGGCGCGTCGCGGCGCACCGCGCTTCTCGCACGTATGATTCCAAAATCCACACATCCCTCACAATGATAATGTATAAAACGAATCCGACCTGCTTGGTGGGACTGTGAGATTTAGAACGAATGGAAATGTAATTTTAATTGCAAATTCAGCACTGCCATTTGTGTTACTTGTTCTAAATTTACTTTAGGTTTGAGTGATTAATGTTGTTTTCTGTGAGTCTCGAAAATTTGTTTGCGTTTCAGTTTAAATTGTTTATTGACTTGATTTTACTTATTAGAAATAACTAAAAAACTGAATTGAATTTATGTGAAAGAAGAACTTTTATTAATAATTTATAGTTGATTTGTTCAAAAGGATGCTTCACTTCTATTGTCGACAAATTTCTCGCTAACATGAATGAATACATTGAAATATGATTGCAATTATTTGCGCTGAAAGAAAGTAGATGCATTTAAATGTAGTACGCGATTTCTGTTGTCAGATCGTTGCAGCAATCATTTTATTTTAATGTTTTTAATCCACGTAAAAACTGAATGTTGTATTCATATATTTTACAATGTAAAAAACAATTCTTTCAAAAATTCTAAAAGCATTGAAATTAGACTAAAATATGATTTTCTCTGTACATAATATTAATTATATATTTTAAATATGATTTTTTTCATAATTAATGCATTGTATAAGCTAAACTACAAGTTTTACAGCATTTCTGCTGGTAACGATGAAGACGGCAAAAGCCCATATTCTTTGCATTATTACAATAAGTTGTAGTGTCCTTGCAATCAGCATCTTTAAACATAAAAAAAATGAAAGAAAAATACGAATAATTAAAGTTTAGACAAAAAAGAAGCAATATGCGAACATAAAATAATTTTTTTTTAACAAACATGAACAAACGTTTTTTGGTATAATTCTTTAATATTTTGATGTTGTGTTGTAGGTAATTGGGTATTCTGAGCACGTATTTTGAAGGAATTTGTATCATTCAGCTTATTCAAATTAGGAAGGCACAATTTTGTAAAAGCTTAAGAAGATACAATGTTAAAAATGCATTCCATTAAAATTCGAAAAGCTCAGAATGCAAACAAATATCATGATAAATTTCTAACAAAGAATGTATTGAATATTTTTTGTTAAAGTGTAAATTTATTTTCGTTATTTTAAATATACATATATGTTTAAAAACAAGAATGGGCACGGAATAAAAAGTAAATAAATTCACTTACAATTGGAAATACAGGGTGGTCCTTTGCACTTTTTCGTGGCTATGGGCTTTGCAATGCTCCGACAAGCATCGCCTGCAGATCGGCGGGTTCCCTTCCAAACACACTGAATGACGCGATACTTTGTACCAAAAGTATCACATTGAGTATTGCACTTAAACGATAGAAGGGAAAAAAAACACAAAAATAAGAAAAAAAGGTTACAATAAAAGGATGTTTTGAACGATAAAAGTAAACTTACCGGTGACCATGGCTCAGTCCGCCAATCACCGACACACTGCACATTAAAGCACTCCCTCGTCTCCAATGGCTGCTCCTCGTCACAATCATCACTACTAGTTCCATTACTTAAGCTGCATGCAACTGGACGGGACTGCAAAGCTGTGTTTTTTGTAAGGCAACGCAATCGTGAGCACGGCTTCCAATCGCCAACAATCCAGGCGGGACACTCAACGTGGCCACATTTCTCAACAGTGTTTGGCAATGGAAGGCCAGCATCTTCACACAGAATATTCTCCACATTTTGTGTGGCATTTTTCAAGCGCACCATACAATGAGCTTTTCGGAGCTAATTCAAAGAAAAAAAGAAAACAAAAAACATACAAGAAACGTGTCTTGCAATCAATGTGCAACCATTTAATTGTTTGTGTAATAATTACCCGCAGTCCAGTGTCATTTCCACAGCTCTGTGAGCATTGCGACCACGGACTGATTAGCCACTCAAATTTAACTTCATCACGCGACCCCTGTCCTAAAAGGATTGCCTCATCAGTGGACGTGGACAATTCCTTTGGGTTAAGCCCGCCAACTGTCTGGTCCTGGTCAGCTGGTTCAATATCAGCACTATAGCCAAAGCCATTTTTAACAAGCAATTGATGTCCTCGTGAGTTGCTGAACGTCTGAAATAGCCACGAAAGCTACCAATTGCGAATTAAGTGAGTGTGTTTTATGCAATAGTATACCATAAATACTTTCTCTTTCACGTTAGGTGAAGCATACACTTATGTAACAAGCGTTAGCATTAATTTTAAATATACATAGTTATTATGTGGATAAAGCAGCTTCTGGTAAGGCACAAATTGAAATTCATTATAAATGCTTTCAGGTAATGAATGGTTAATTCAGTAAAAAGGTGAATTCCTTTTAAAGTAAATTGCTAAATATTAACGATGAAAAACTAGAACCCATAGTGCACGTCCTCATTTCCGTTCGTTATTTAAATTTGATGGAAATCTCTAGAAAATTGGGCAAATGTAAACTGCCGCGGTGAAATTTGAAATGCTTACATTGCGCTGTATATGTTGAAAATTTGCAAACGGAAAGCACATAGTCGCTCATTTAAATATGTAAACGAGTGTACGTATGAGCGACATGGAGTTTGTAGGCGGCATGGGCTGCTGTAAAGTCAACGACGACGTTCAAGACAGCCACACCATTAAACGAACAGAGATAGCATCCTACAACGCAAATGGATACTTGAAATTGTTTCTTTTTTTGAAGTAGGAGATGGCAGCGCTGCGCCGCCAATTTTGTACGACTTCCGACCTTGCTCGTGTAATATGAGTTCTGGCCAGTTATGTTTGTAATGGAGCATGGAAGCGTTAAGGGTAAAATCTTTAATTAATAAAAGTGTTCTGCATGCGATATTGTATAAGTTCAGCCAATATAATTGTACCAAATATAAATGATGCATTGTATTACCAAGCGACTATATGAATTTGTGGCTAATGAATTGTATGTATTGGGTATATATTTATATAGATATTATCAAACATGCGTTAAATATTGTTATTTGTTAAAAGTTAAATACGTAGACATTTATTTTGTTAATGTAATTAGAAAGCTGTATATTACCTAGTAATTATTGTGTGTGTTTCCATGAGACCGTGTGTTGGTTTGAATTGTTTGAATTGTTTTTCGATTTCATTCAAAAGAACAAATATGAGTGAGGAAGGTAATTTTCGTTTGTTTGTTATTTAAATAAAGTAAAATGTATTAGATATAAAGAAAAACCAAACTTATAAATCAATGGCGATGAAAAATAATAAGCCATGAAATTTGCATTCGTATCCACTATGAGTCGTGAAAATTGCCCACTAAAATTATTCTAATTTATCTATTAATTATTATTGTGTTATGCGTTATACGTATTTACATAATAGATCATTAATTCGATCGAAAAATCTTGCTCTGTATATTTATGTAAAATACACCCCACAAACACACATCAACATTTATGCATATGAACAACATACGCACTATTGACGGCAAATATTACTGAAAAGCATCCTTTAATGCAAGCGACCTCAATACATACACCCGGGGAAGGTAATAGAATAATATAGATTTATGTTCACATAAACTCAGCTTGTACAGGAAAGAATATTTTTTTAGTTGTTTCTTTTTCTTATTTTTAAGTAAGTTACAAACTTTGGACATGATGCTAAGTGTAGTTGAACTTCATTGAACAATACAAGTTTATGAAATTGAAAAGAATCGTTATTTCGAACGTCATCCAATAATGCTTTCCGTTCCGTGAATTTAAATATGATTTTAGAAACATCACCAAGAGTAATTCACTTAAGATAAAAAATGGAAATTAAATCCAGAAATTATTTCAATCAAAAACAATCAGGATCGTAATTGTTTGTGTGTAAAAACAAAGGGGGTAAGTCATGAGACAATACGAAAAATGTTTTCCCAAACCATAAGATTAAGTTATTATGCAATTTAGATGGTTGTTTGTGCTTCCAGATCTCAATGTTTGTTCGGTGCATATATGTTTCGTGTAAATGTGTGTTCGTTTGTGTTTTTGTGTGAATGCATATTATTTAGTTTTGCCTCAACATAAATAAATATGTAACTTTATTAACTGACAAACAAAGAACGGTTACATTCGGAAGGGAACAAAACAAGAATAACTAAAACGATGAATGCATGATGTGATGAAGACTAAAGATACACAATCTGTGTTGACATTTATGCAAGACATAATGGTACGCAGGCACACACTCGAAATTCAAAAAATACGCCTTGTAAACGGAAAATAAGAATCCAATTAAATTATGCGAAACGAAAAAACAAATCGTTTGGGTGAATAAACATTAAACTGTTAACTGACTAGTCAACACAAAAAAGTACGAAGTGTGTGTGTGTGTGTGTGTGGTTGTATGTGAGTATGTGTTTTTTGACTTGAAAAATATTGTAAAGTCTCGTCTCACCTGCAGGCTGGTAATAAGTTGCTGAAAGTGGGGCATTGTGGGCGGTGATATCCTTGAGGCTGAACTACTCGCCGCAGTCTGTGGACTGTCGCTATTCAATGTGTCCTTCAGATTTTTATTGAATGTATATACATAATACATATTGTTTGGTCAACGAATTCACAATGACCGAGTATTAATTACAAATGCATTTTTTTTGTTTAGCGAAATGGTCGAATTGCGCCGGTTTAGAGTAAATTTTATGTTAGAGAAAGAAGATAGATTTTTTGTTAATTTATTTTCTCTTCTATTTAATTGTTAATTTAGCCAATCTACTTAATTACCTCTAATTATCTATTATTACTAATTAACTAACACTTATAGATAACAAATATTTACCTCACTATCAGAGACTTTATCAGCTCGTCCAATGTTTTCACTGTTTTGCCTATTACGGTTTCGTTCCCTGCTTCTTTCCCTTTGACGATTTCTTTGACTAAAAGTGAATTATTTCTGTAAATTACAATTCACAACACACTTTTTAAAAATTACTTTATACGGTCATTTTCCTTGCGATCATTTGAAGTAATTGATGCCGGATGGGAGCCTGAACTTTGATCTGCATCATCAGTTAACGAAAAAAAATTTGATACTTTCAATCTAAGTAAACAATTTGAATCTCAATCTCACCTTCGTCTGAATCATCATCAATTCCGTAATCGGTTTTAGGAGGCTGTGGATCTCCAGGTTTCGGTTTTATAGTCAACCTTAGTTCTGCCGAGCTTTGACCAGCATGGCATCTGTAAATACCAGCATCTCTGTAGACAACGTCTAGAATTCTAAGTGCCCCTTTTTTAGAGATTTTAAATTTCTTATTTTTTCCAAGAAAATTGTGGTCCTTG
Organism: Sylvicola fuscatus; assembly: GCA_026546915.1. Lineage (NCBI taxonomy): Eukaryota > Metazoa > Arthropoda > Insecta > Diptera > Anisopodidae > Sylvicola > Sylvicola fuscatus. The sequence goes on from JANSTS010013412.1 coordinate 9,940, forward strand.
CTCCACCTAATCTTAGTTCGATTGAATCTACAAGATGAAGAACAACAATGGTAAAATTGAGTAAGTTGTATTTGCGAAATGTCTCACTTTTTGACAGGGCATCTAATTTTGACCTGGGTGCCGAGAAATACAGTCGCTGCACCACCGATGCGCAAAGCAACAGTGGTTTTCTTCAAGTCATGTTGAATTGACGTGGATCTGTCCACCTGTATTGTAGGATTTTGTTCCTCTGGAGCGCACGGCTTCGTGTTGCATGTTTTGCGATCTGGTGGCCGTTGATTGGGACACATTGATACAGGTCTTTCGACCTTGTGTTCTTGTGCCATTATTTGCTTGCACTCAACACGACGTTCTTTATTTCCACCGCCACAAGATCTAAATTAACATGACATTTTAAAATGATTTTTCAAAAAAAAAATCACCATTAAGTAAATGGTTCTTACTTTGAACATTTTGACCACTCAGACACTTCCCAACGCACAGGACAATCCAAAACATTGCAGTATTGACGATCTGGTGGAGTGGGCTGTGGACACATATTGTTCGGCACTATCATGGTATTTTCACCACCACGCGTCACCTCATGAATGCACTGTACTTCGCGGGTCTTAATGCCAATTCCACATGATTTTGAGCATGGGGAGTAATCGGAATAATTCCAGCGTGGTGGACACGGACGATCGTTGCACGTTCTAATTCGGGCTTCCGGTTTTGTTTCGGGCGAACACAAGAACGGAGATACCACTTTGTCAGTGTCCTCACGTACACAATTGATAATCAGCTCTTCAACACCACCCAGACATGAGGCACTGCAGCTGGTATATCCTTGTTCACGCCATATGTATGTCTTTCCCTGCTCTTGTACACCCACTTTTATGTTCGGACTAGATTTCGGTGGTGTTGTAATTTACGAAATGTGTGTATGTTAACAAATGTTTATGTTGATGCAAATAAATTGGGGATAAGATCTTACGATAAGTACCTTGGAAACGAGTCATCGTACCCATAAGCCAGTGAACAGGCCTCTCGGTGACATCGTTCGTATTCATCAAGTGGTTTGGGACCGGAGCACTGTGAGTCGTTCAGTGTGGCCGTTGTTTTAGAAAATTCGAGATATATTTTACAACGAATTTGCTTGCGGCGGACTCCTTCGCCACAGGTTACACTGCAGGGTGACCACTCAGAATCTTTGATAAACCTACATCCAATGAAAATTGTATCACATCATTGTAATGAAAAACATTCAATACAGTTATGTACAGGTAAACCCACAACAAAAAACAAAGACTATCAATTCTCCAAGAATCCTCTATGCTAAACGATGCCTACGTAAAACGATTTCGTTCTTTATTGTGAATAAGAATCATCTATATGCATCTGAGTATTAACTAAATATACCGAATAACTTAGTGTTAGTTGAATGCTTTCGGTTTATCAACCACAGCAATCAATATTCTTCTTATTTTTATTATTTATTAAGGAAATGTATGTTTGTGCTGGAACTGACATTAATCTTCTCATCTTCCTCACTCTCATGGGCAGTGCGAAACCTCAAATGTATGTTTTCTATTGTTCGCATACACTTTCAACACGCCGCGCAGCACCGCGCCATGCCAATAAAATGCGAGTCACATATACTCGCATATGGGATAATTTCAGAGCAAAAAGGATCAATAATAACCTCCATTTTGAGTATCAATTATTCATAAACTTTTTTTTCCAGGTTGATCCTTTTATTCAATTGTCTAGGACAGAAGATTGACATTCTTGTCAGTTTACAAGAACAGAAAAAATAGGTCTACTTGCCGATAAATTCAAAAAAAATCTGAGAACCAGCGTAGATGAACATTACTTCATGTGTATACATATTGGGGTAAGGATGAATCAATGAATAAATTTCCAATGAATTTTTTATCCGCCCTCGACTGTAGATGCAATTATCAGTATATAAAGGTTGGTATGTAGCCGAAGGTGGCATTTAATAAAATGTTTTCTATGTCTATAATTATTGATACTTACGTTGCCTCAGTTGGATTCTTTTCATTGCCGACGAGGCTGGCTGGTACCGGCAGAGGCGGCAACTCATCATGGTGGATATTCGAACGCGTCAAATGATGAATGTATAATGGCTCATCGCCATAGAACATTTGTTCAGAGCCTCGGCTGTCCTCGTGCTTATCATCCTTTAAACATTATGTATTAAGTCGCAGATATTCAAATTTTAATAAATTTCTAACCTTTTTAATTATAAAATTGGCATACATCATAAAAATATATTTATAAGCTAACTCAACTTAAGCAAAAATAAAAAAAAGTAGATACATTTTGCAAAAAACTACAATTAAACTCTGATTTATTAGTTTTTTGACAATATTTCTGAATAGCGAGTGAGCAAATTTTCAATTGCATTCAACATCCGAAGCAAATTATCACATTTTATAGACAACAAAATACTTTAATTTATTTAAATATAGGGTTTTGCATAAAGGCTGCCGCAAAAGATAAAACAGATACATAAGCCGCTCAAAAAGAATATTCAAAAAGCTTGAAATACAAATTAAATGAAACAACTAGAATAGAATAGTATATACCTCAATGCTATGGTCACTCGTGCATGAAATGCCAGTGGTGCATTCCTGGGTGGTAACAGGTTTTGTTTGCGGAATACAATGGGAGCTCACCCCACCCACAGCGTCCAAACATTCAATTTTTCGCACTTGTATACCCGTCCCACATGACACTGAGCACTTTTGAAAAAAGGAGAAATTTAAGAGATAGAGCACACTGAAAAGAAGGATTTGCGCAGAGTCAGCGAGCTACCACATACTCGCACTCCTGCAGCTTCGCGCTTTACACAAAATACATCAAAACAAAAACCTATTTAGTAAGTGCCGGGATGAGATTAAAATGCAAAAGCAGTGAATAATTAAAACTCTTTCAGCTAATGGCTGAAATGCTTCCATATTTTATAAATCTGTGCGACAAACGTTGTGCTAAAACTTTAAATAACATGAAAATCGGAAGTGAGAGCGAGGATACATTAAAAGCATGTGGCGGTGTCTATGAATTTATGGTATGGTGATACATATGAGGCGACATGAGCCATTAAAAAAACGTGTGTTGTTCAAAAAGTCGAAAGTTGTGGAATAAATGCTTTTTTCCTTGGTAAAATATAATCTCACATAAAGATTTAAATCAAATTTTCATTACATAAAAAAGAATGAATAATAGAATCAACTTACCCCAGACCAGTCGCGTGTCACCCATTTCGGGCATTCCTGCGTGCTGCACGCCTCAATCATCGTCGGTTTTGTGCCGCGACATGCCTCATCAGGGACCTATAATCAGAGAACAGAAACAATACCCAAAATCAAATCACATGTTTTATGCAAACGCATTCACACAAGCCGTGCATTCTTGATATGGTTGCTAAAAAATTTAAATTCAAATTACATTGTTTTTAACGCCGTTGCTCTCTTCGGCGCAGACGACAGCACGTTCACGCCAACCGCCGCCACATGTTTTGCTGCAGGCGCCCCACTCGTCCGTGATCCACCTAAACATATCCACAAGAAAGTATAAGGAAAAATCAACCACATATTTCATGATAGAATAATATATAATATTAGTATATATACATACACAAAATCATACATAAATAATTCATATTTACTTGTTAAGTATTTAATGTACTTAGTACTTACTTTGCTGGACATTGGTGCGTGTTACACTGAATGACAGCCGGCTCCGGTCGTGTAATTGCGCTGCATAGTGACTCGTCCACATCACCTCCCGTGACACGATTTTTACATGTTGGTCGCGACATTTTATATCCTTTAATGGACAGAGCGCAAGAAAAGAAAGTGTTTTATAAAACATTGTAGATATCAATCAGTTATAACTCGTATGTTTATGACCGGATGAACATAGAATGCATTGAAACTTACCACCACCACAAGTAACTGAGCACAAGGACATTGGTGCAGTTTCCCAATGATAGAGCGGCTGCGAACACGAGGCGCCATCACCACCGCACACGCCGCACCCATCCACCTTCTTTGCTGACCCAATTCTTAGATCACAACCGACGCGCTGAAATTAAATGTTAAATGTAAATTCATTCAGCTTGAATTCATAAGAGAAGAGATCTGTATAGCCTCATTAAATGCACCCGCATGCAGTGTTGCAGTGTTGCAGGTAACTATATAAAGGACTTTGAGAGTTTTCATATACACAATGTTCATATAAAATGCAATACCGAAAACACATCACACCAGTTTGTGCTTGTGCTCATTTATTTTAAGAACATTCCGTTGAAAAGAACACACAAATGTCACTTGAAAAATCTTTTGTGCTGTTCGCGCGGGTCTTACAAATATTGGGCAACAAAAGCTCGCTTGTTGATAGATAAAAAGCTTCTCAGGCTTTTTGTTTCAGATAGTGACGCTCAAGTGAGAAAAGTGAGTGAACTGAAATGCGTTAAGAGTAAATACTGCACATTACAATACGTGTGGGAGTAGTGTTATTCAGTGATAGTAAATGAAACACATATAAGTATATATTCTACAGAAACTGTGTCAAAGCGCGGTGTAGCTGAGACGTCATTAAACAAACAAAGGAAGTGAAATTTTGCAGACTGTTACAGCATATTTCATGAGCGAGTAAGCATGTAATGTTCGAGATGTTACCTGACATTTGCCTTGAATGCACATGTCAAGACTTCCCGGGCGGCAACGTGTTCCATCCTGCACACGAGCTGAAAGTTGAACGATGATGCTGGTCTCATCCTCCTCCAGTCGTTCGTCTGTCTCAACATCAGTTGCTTCATCCTGTAGATGAGCGGGTCGCCCTCTTTGTGTGTTTTTAGATAAAAAAAAAGAACTCATTGAATTTTCATGCATAATTACTTTGTTCAAATACTATGTAAGATTACCTGCATGTCAACGCACACGGTTCTGTGTAATCATAATGTGGCGTCCACTCGTACATGGTGCCGTCATATGGCACCTCGTCATAGGCGGAGCACTGATGCGATCGAAAATCGTGGACCTCAGGACATGGCTGCATGTTGCAGATTTTAAACCGCAACGGCTCACCTCGACATCCTTTGGGTGCGTGACATCGTCGCAATTGTTGCGATATGCCGCCATCGCATGACCGCGAGCATGTTGACCAATCAGACCAGCTGGACCAATCGCTGTTTTTGCTTCGCTTCTAAAAAGTGAACAAATTTTGAAATAATGGGCAGTCTTCTTGGAGTAGTCAATTACATTATATCGGCGTACTTACCTCTAGGTCGTTCTCCATGTCGGGCAAATCGGTTGGCCAAACATCTTCCAAAGAATTTGTTAAATTCTTGCATTCGGTTTTTACGGCTAAGTTGAGTATTTGAAATATACTCTAAAAAGAAGAGAAGTCATTTTAATAAACGTTTCTTATTTACATAATGTTTACAAATGCAGAAAATACGATTATATGCATCCAAACTAAAAAAAATTACTCCTCAGTGTTATGCAATATAACCCATTCGACCAACATCTGCGACTTATAGCTTTACAACTAAGGATGTGAATTGAATTTGAAGCTAAATATTGTGGTCATAAATGTCACTATCCAAGACACTGCTTTTCAAACATATCACATTTGTGTTTGATTTACAATTGCTTTTAAGAAGCAACGACACGTATGTCACTATATACAATTTGCTTTTAGATGTCACGTCAGTTGCATTCGGCATCAATATGTTATTTTGCTTAATCGGAAGTAGTTCAATATTTGATATCCAATGCCTTTTGTTAACATTGATCTCGCATCTTATGTCAAACATCAAAGCTGCACAACTCTTGAGAGATGACAAATTACAAAAATACGAAAGATACATATAGATCCTTCAAAGTTTTATAGAATTTGCATATCAACTTTCCAGCAGTCTGGATGTTTGTCGATTTAATAATTTACAAACTGAGAAAAAGTAAAGTTTTCCAATGGTAGGCTGTTTTTGTCAATAATTACTAAATTATCAGCGTCTGCTATAATCAGTTAAGCATTTTATATTTACTAATTATTGGTAAATGTTTATAATATGTTGTGTTCATATATGGCAATATATGCAATATTCAAGTAAAAAAATTGTTTCAATTTGGATCTTAAGACGCATTATAGCATTAATGCCAAATATCTAAATTCCTTTTGAAATTGACATTGGTAAATGACTGCCAATGAAATGACAAATTAAGAAATATATTATTTTTGTTATCTTAATAACTCAAATTTGATCTCTATAAATATTGCAAATTATGAAATCATCAATTGAAAATAAAGTTAGAACTGTCAAAATATCAGATCAAAGCAATTTGAAACTCATTAGAGACTAATTAATTGTAACTTAAACATCATAGAGGTTTTTTGTTGTTGCATATTTTACCCAAATGATTAATGAGCAATGATTTTGTAACTGAATTAAAATGTTAAAATTTAAACGTTTTTTAGAACGCGAATAAGCTTCGTTACAATTAACCTGGGTGATGTTTCGAATTTCAAATCTCTAGTAATTGACCATATCATGCAAGTCATGAAGCATGATTGATGCGCCGATAGCAATATTTTTTTTGTGTAAAAATGCGCAACAGTAAATTCACAATAATAAAAGATGACATTTTCCGGGGAAAAAATTATTGGTGTGAAGCTACTCATTTTGCTAGTAAATGAGAAAAACCAACATATTTGGGAATATGATTCTTTCTGAATGGTATAATTTTTCACAACTTCAATTAATTACACGTAAACAGTGTAATCATTTGTGTTGTGCGGCTGATTTGTTGATTTTTTAGGCGACACAGCAATTTGTCCAGGTATTGTATAACATGTCGTGTATCCGCAGTCAGTCGTTTGTCTAATGAAATTTGCAAGTCTGCAGTTTGAAACAGCAAGGAAAACAACGCGACGCTGCATATTAAAGTATAGCCGCAGATTTGATAAGAAGCGGATCATTAATCAAGTGACTTCAACACATCTGGGGAGACTGTTTTTGTTCGGTTAATTTGTTAACATTCATGAAAATAAGTTACTGTGTATTAAGTAACATTTTTGAACAATTTTTAAATTTTTGCTCCTATAATTTAAACAATCAAGATAGTTTTCATAAAACTATATGAATGACAAAATTACATTTCGTGGAAGTCTTTAAATACATATATTATTACATATATGTATATATATAATGCGCATCAAATTTAAATAGATAAAAATGTTTTTCAATTGACACTAGTTTAATTGAATATCCCTCTTCCAGAAGCGAAAGATGATCAACTCCACTTTAATCATTTGCATAAATTCAATATTTTTTTTTCTCATGTTGTTTAATAATACAAAGTTAAAAAACGATTCATAAGTTAATAAAGAAATTAAAAATTTCATTTATGCTTCCAAAAACAACTCCCTTATCGGTCTTAGCCAGATGTGCCTTTAGATTTTCAGTAACCAATTTATATAATTAGCTGGCAGCGATTGCCCCCAATAGACAAGTGAATCGAAATAACCATAATTAACAGCCTACACAATGAAAGCTCAACTAAGCCAAACAGGTCCAAGGGTGTGAACGCAAGGCTCTATACATATGTGTATATTCTCACGCGTAAACAATCAAGTCTTCCCTGATGTTCGTATATATTCATGTCACGTACACTTCTCATCAAAACCAGCCGGCATTCGATAATTGTAATTAATCCTCATTGGCCATTGCCTTAAAAAGTGTCCTCACTTGTGTAGTGTCCCCTCACTTAAGAATGCTACCAAAGTGTATATCGCAAGTCTGTTTTATTTCCGTTTCACTGCTCCCATTAGCTATCAGTAGCGTTTTTCTTCCAACCAATTGAACTTATCTCTCGCATATATACGCATACATATAATCTCTACTTATGTTGCGCTATGTCCTGATGAAGTGGTTTTAAAGTTACACGGATGAATTGCGACAGGCAGTGGGCGGAGAACAGCATTTGAGTGGGCACAATCGATTTTATCAAATCTTTAAAAGCGTTAAATCGCTGTTCTATCGCGCGTTGCACGAGGTGTTTTAAGGTAAGTAGAACTGCTTGCCAAGTGTTTTCTCAATACCAGCATCGCCGTATCATTTATTTACCAAAGCAGCTTGTATATGTATATATATTATATATATATATATATATATATATAAAAACGTTCAGGACTTGCCTGGATATGCTAGCATGGACGTTTAGGTAATTGAGAGCTTACTGAAAGCTTTTGGGGATTTTAACTCTGATGCCACGTTTACTATATGTTTATGTATATACTCGTAGTTTACATTCCATTAAGTCGCTGTTCTTACCGATCCCGCACTTACAAATACATGCAGGTCGCGTATTGTTTCCTGAAACTTTAAATAGCAATTACAAAGTCACAAGTGGTGGTACTTACCGTTAAGAAATATAAAATCCTTACATCCATTCTCATCCTGTCAGATATTCTGGTTGCATTTTCTATCGACCTGAAAGCGAGAAACAAAGAAAAAAAAATTAATTAAAATTGCTTTCATGGCCGTAGCGAACAATGCGCCGCATTAATTTAGTAGTACGAGTATTTTACGCTCAGTTCAGGACGTTTTGTTTGACTAAGCGAAGGCGGCTTAAGAGGTTCGCATCACAATTGTGTGAACCGACACTGGACATTAATTGTCCTTTCTTATGAACGCGATTTCTAGCTTATTCAACACTCTCGGTGAGTTTGTGTGAGTCAAGGGGGCTGTGAATTTTTATTGAGATCGCAATCCCCCGAGTCTGCCACGTGCACACTGCAATATTCTGACATAAATTGCATCTGTTTCTGAAGTGGAAATTGTGGATGCTTTTGTGGTGCATGGATGAGAAATTGAATGGTCTGGTATAGCGTGGCGGGGTGTGAGAGAATGTGGGAATGCAAGCTTTTTATAATTCCTGTGCGGATTATGATATAGTACTTGAGGTTTGTTTTTTATGCGCAGCAAATTGTTGCAAATTTTAATAAGTATTATGTTGCTGCAGCTACATGGGTATATATAAATGTTTTGGAAAAATTTGTAACAACAGACGATGTAAATAATTTGTGTGAAATTCTAGAAAAGTTTTTTTTTTCAATGAAAAGTTATCATATCAATTTGTCATCATCATGGGATACTGCAGAAGTAACCTTACTGAAAACAGAGTAGATGTAGATTGTAATTTGGTTCTGCTTAAGGTTCAAATATATGCTGCAATAGTTTTTGATACAAAAAACGCAAAGGCTATAATACATTTGAGTATACATATGTAACCTTGTTAACCGAATTTTATTATAATGATCTAATGATGCAAAAACACATTTTGACATCTCGAAAAGCAGAAATGTCTGTTCGTCCGTTCGTCACGTGACCTTCTGTCCGTGGAACACGCATATCTTGGAAATGGGAAGATCAACAGTAACCAAATTTTAGTATGTAGTATAAAATTATCTTAAAATATCAATTTTCCCAAGATCACTCTCAAGGTCAAGTTAATGACGAAAAACTATGTTTTTAGGAATTTTCTCAACAGCTCTACCGATTTCCTTAATGAAAAAATGTTTTTAGTGAGAAGCAAACAGCGTAAATCTGCTAACATAATTTTAGTTAATAAAGTACATACCTAGAAATTGTATGTATACGTATTC
>JANSTS010013412.1:19717-38174 GCA_026546915.1 Sylvicola fuscatus
TAACATAATTTTAGTTAATAAAGTACATACCTAGAAATTGTATGTATACGTATTCTCGCGCCGGCTCTCCCTTCCGCGGATTTTTTTATTATATAATAAATCTTTATCAAAATTTTTTTTTATCAATAATTGACGTTTTCCTCTTGCGACTTTTAGTTATATAATAATTTTAAATTTTTGTATCATTTTAAACCTCCAATTAAGCTAATTTGAAACATAGAACGTGAGTGATGCTAATAATAAATAAGATACTGCGTTTGATGATTAAAGGATCAATCGAAATTGACAATAAGGAAACAAAGACGCTGCTAACGATGACCCACAGATAAAAAAACGATATCGCCGAAGGCTTATCACATAACCGGCGCCAAATCAACTAATTACTCTAGTAGACAATGGACATTGACGAATCGACATTGTTAATGTCCTTTTTCGGTTCTTTATTAATCCATAGGATCCCTCCCACAACCGCGGTACCCACGAAATCAACTCTTGATTTGTAACAACCGCCGGCAGTTGCTGTGCGCTCGGTTAGCGAAAAGGTCGAACTAAACTTTTCGATCGGCATAGCAGTTAATTAGATCGACAGGTTTGCAGAAGTTGTTCAAATACTAAAGTTTTTCTTCGCATATTCCGCAAATTAAATTCATTTCAGTTTGTTGCGGAGGCAAGGACGCGGCGATGAAATGCGGCCGCGGCTCATCTACTTTTCTGTTCTGTATTATACATGGTCTTATTTGTGGCCCATCCACGTCTGACTAAATAAATTACATATCCAAAATTAACCCCCCCTCCGAGTTAAGCCAATAAACGTTATAACTAAAGTTTACATAAATGTAAGTACGGAAAAAGATGCAATTGAATATTTAGTATAAAAAGTGCGGCCAACACCTGCGACTCACTAGTTTATACTGAAAATAATAAATTTGGGAATGGTTCATGAAAATAATTTATTTACCAAACCCCAATCGCCATGATTTGGTGTTCAGCGTTAGATAAAATCGACAACCAATTGAAGCCTCGTATAAGTAAGACAAGACAAGCTGTCGATTATCAAATGTGTACACACATTTTGTAGGTGCATTAAGGGTCACTATCAGCCATCGAGTTAAACAGTGATTTATGATCTCTAGCCTTTACCTATGCTGTGTTATGCTGTAATTCTCCATTTGAAAGCAAACAAATTAGTGCGTATGCCCTTGATGTTCTCGTAATTTTAAATTGTCTTATGCGCTCTCAAGAGACCCCAAAGTACACCAACAAACACGAGGAATAAATAAGAACATGAAATGTATTAAACCACCCACGGTGAGAAGTTTAACGCATAAAATAACACATTGAAATTTATGTAGCCATCACTTGTTTAAATGACCCTGTTGATTGCCATCCAACGAAACATAATAAATATTCGATTTATTGAATTTAAGCACAACTCCAATGGCATGTATCGTTTAGAATGAGTTCATACATAATCTTCTGCTCTCCTTTTTTTCTCTTTTATCCAAAAACATCGATTTGAATTCATTTTATTGAATATTTAGAAGATAAGGGATGTGAAGACAATGAAAGACGCGAGGCAGTGACGTTTTGATCGTTTTCTATGCGGGAATTCAGTCAACGCATGTTCGTTATGTTCTGATAAAAATATATTTACATCTTTCTGTTGTTTAGTTCCAACTTCCAACAGTTATGTTCACATTACTCGCATGTGAATATGGAAAGTCTCAAAACAGTGCATACTTTGTGTTTACTTTAGACACAACAACTTAATCCCATAGCTTGTTCGTTAAATTAAATGACTTGTCAATTTGACTTTTCCTTTAGATATTTGTGTTTATCTTGAGATATTGGAATTTTTCATCTTGAAATATACAGTGAATGAAGTAGGGTGAATGTGCACTAAATAGACAATATTTGTGGGATTGAACGCGTAAGTTTGTTTTCAATAGACATGGTGGCCAACAACGTTTTACTTTATTTTTCAATCTATTGAATTATAGTTTATTTGTCCAATAATTGATTCAATGTTAAATAAAATGAATTAAACAATTATTTTCAAACCGGAATGTAAAGATAAAACTAGGGAGTCTAAAAAACTAGAAATGCTAAAAGATGTTTGTAAAGCTTTTGAGAATAATTTATGTTACGATAAAAAAAAACACAAATTACAACCAGAAACCATCTCACATAGAAATCAACTAATTCCACTCATAAGTTTTAAGATAATCATACTTTGTAGCATCAAAATTATTATACTTAACAAACAAATTTTGCAAATGCAATTAATATTAATTAATTAAAAGTTGAAGTTGAGTTCCATGATTCATAAACAACAAAACAAAAAACTCATTGATACATTAACAAACGAAGCCACACACTTAAAATACTTTCTTACATATACGTACTTGTACAATGTCATATAATCAATAAGCCTCTTGATTTTGTGAAAATATACCATATTTGTATGTAAACACAAACAACTGATTGAAGTTATATGAATTTATTGTTTCAAAGTATATAGCAATATGAGAAACTTTAGAGCTGTGGGAATTTTGAAAGGTTAAAGAAAATAATTACTTCTATTAACATATAACAGGCGATAATTACATTATTTTTTTTACAAGTAATACCTTTTCCATTGTATTGTATAAAAAACATTCAGAAATAAGTAAACATAAATGAAAAGTTCACGTTTGAACACATGCAGACATAATTTTAACGATTGATGCAAATATACGTAAAGTTCCTATGAAAACACCGCCTCTATTGTATGTCCTTTGTCCAGTGACTGGCAATGCAAAGACATCCCAGACAATAGAAAAGAATGCGCCACAATAGGACTGACAATAAGACAAACCAAAAAATGACGAAAAGATACTTATGGGCATAAAGCGATTAAGAATCCTTCTGACAAATTCACCGACAGGAATCGGTGTAAATAAGGTGAAACACACAACAAGCATTTACTATCAATAAAACTGCGCCGCAAAGTAAGTGACTTTTGTGCAAACACCGCAGGAAGGTTTCCTTTTTTTTCTTTTCTTATTCAGCTGTACAAAAGGGTATATCGCCTTGAAACAATGCACGAATTCGCAATTTATCTTCTTGAGAATGTTTTTAGTCGTCCACTTCGAGTTCCAAGACCCATCATTTTCACTTTCTCTCGCATGCGATGGAACGTATGCTGGCATATACTGCACAATAAATAAGGTGTTGGTGCAGGGTCATTTAATACCAACAATAGCAACACATATATGCACTCACATAGCTTACCGGAGGCTACAATCTACAAATATTTCAGTGTCTGCCACCCGCTGCGTTAAAAACGGAAAACGCACTATTTTTGTTGGATATTCTTCTTGCTTGTGCCGATCGCATGTGATTACCAGTTAAAATTTATTACATGAGATTATGTATCGCTGGTAATACGATTAAAATTTGTGTCAAAGCGACCGTGAGTGTATCCTTTCGAAGGATGAGTAGTCTGACGTTATGTATGGGATATAAAAAAAAAAAAATACATCAAAGTCTATTTATTTTTATTTGCTGATTCCTTTACGATTGTGATTATCGTTACCTGTTTTTCAAGTATTCATACATATATGGAGCGAACCCAATTTTAAATGTTTTTAGGAACGATACATTTAATGCACAATTTGTACTGATAACCAAAACAAGTGTAAATACATGTATGTATGTTTTTAATGAAATGTAAATTAACACACATCGGCATGCTCTTTCCATCGTGCTCAATTTCTTCTGTTTGTGCGGTTGAATGATGCGCGTCCTTTAAAATCATCAACGTGTGCGAATTAGCGTGTCAAATCATCATAAAATAACTCCCTAACCCTATCTTAAGAAACTCCTCCGATTTCAATATGTCATGTTACTACGCAAACACATAAAAGTGTTTATTCCTCTCGAGATATATTCCACTCATGATGATGTACATAATTTCAGCGTGTGAAAAACGGTGTCTCTTGATGCTACTCGCGAATACAACGCGGTTCATATGGGTGGGGGTGCACAACGAGTTGAAAGGGCACGCATTGTAATATTAACGTCGTTTAGATTATCATTTCGGGCGCTCGCTTCTTCTAGTCACAATAGTGCGAGCAGCAAACGCGTTTAACTTTTCATGTTGCGGGGAAAATTTATTTGTCAATTTCCATTTCCGCCCGGTTCGAAACCCTCACATACCGCAGCCGGCAGCGCGCATTTGAAGGTGTTTACTTCGGTGTGGATAAATCAACAAAATATACGGCCAAATATTTAATAGAATAGCAGCCAGGCAGTATATAAATATAAATGTTGTCGTGACAGGATTGGAATAACAAATGTGACAGGACGTTGCGTTCTGTCGCATCGACCCGATGGGTTGAGTGAATTTGGCGGCCACTTTTTGATTTACTTACAATGTTTAGATGTAGATGTGTGCGAACCTACTGGCAGAAGGACACTAAGGCACGTTTTAAGCGAGAGTGAAAAAATCTAACATAATGACCGTCGTTGATGCGGTTGGGAGGAATTTATATGATTTACAGCCATCACGATACACGCAGATTTGACATCAAGGTGAGAGAATGTACGTTTATCTATTTTTTTGGTGTTTGCAACTTAATGGTGAACTTTATTTTATTGTGTAACATTTTCGGATGTAGTTAGATATTTGTCAAATTATTATGCAATGGAAATGAAGACGCTGAAATAATAAAATTTATACAATGAAGCTTATGATTCCGCGATCGATTCACGAAAATTCGGTGTTAATAATGTATATAATAACAGATGAGAATTTATCGGTATTTCATTTTTTGACAAAAAAAAATTGTCTTTTATTACTAGTGCTAAAGAATATATAATTAAAAATTGGTATAATTAAAATGGTGGAAATATTTATTCCTTATATCACATATGCTTTTTCGACAATAAAAAATTGGTTTTAACACCATTTCATAATTTTGTAAGCCTAGCAACTAAAAAGATGCATTAAATTTGTCGATTCATTCCGCTTTTCATAGAAGGTAATTATTATATAATTGAATTGAATTCATTGTTGCAACATACGTGATTGGCATCGATATCCATCCAACTATCCAATTTAATAATAAAGGTTTGAGAGCACGATTTATTGTACTAATAAAACGTTCGGGTGGCATGCAGTCGCATAGACCCAAAAGCATAAGTGTATGTAAAATGTTTCAAATCCACAAACAAACAACAAGCATTAGAACCCCGTTGATCATATCACTCGACTCTAGCGGCGCAATATAAAATAATGATAGAGCGCAAAACGATTAAATTGTATGTAATTTGACAATGCGATTCTGTAGTCAACCACAGTGACAGTAATTAGTAGCACGATTGCAGCACAAAATGTGTATCAACTATCTATGAGTGTATTTCCCAGTTGGTGAGGAGAATTTAATTATTAATATCGTAGAGATTAAATCTAGCGCAGTGGGCTGGCAGGACATTCATTACGTCCGGTCAGCGACGACCGTTGACCATAAGCGCGAAGCTATTTATTTGAATTTGCGTACATTTTGTTGTACTTTAGGGGTTGTTGTATAAGTAATGGGTGTTTATGGGAGAGTTTCATGTCTTAATCCCCCCGTACATATACCTTATTTATTCTATAATATTATATCACTGATAGAGTATTATGGAACTTTGGATACTGGTGTAACGCTGGAATGTGCTATTTTCGCGAGGTTTTTGCAATGGGTGCTAAAAGGCTTAAAATTAAGAAAATTAAGCAATTTGGTTTAAAAGAGAATTTAATGATAATTAGAAAAAAATCATTTGTCAAAAACAATGAAAGTTATTATAACTCTTCAATGACCGGGATCTTGAATGACCTAGATTTCTACCTTTCTTGAATAGGTTATTTTGCTGATTTTTTAAAAGTAGTTTCGGCATTAAGTATCTCTTGATTGAAGAATATTAGCTAAATAAATAAAAATGAAATCTTTTTGTATTGAAAACACTGTATCTATCGTATTGCCACAACTCGTGAGCGATAGACAAGCAAAGACAAAGTAATTTAAAATAAATCGCATTCAATGCGTGATAAATTTAACTAAAGTAAACACTTTAACACGTTTGCTCGATTAAACACGGTCGGGTTGAACGATTTAAACGCTACAATCACGAATGTGTATCTTATCTTTATACTGTCTACCGTGGCTGTATTATTTCATTAATCGAATAAGCGCTGGTGTGCGCAGACAATTACTGTAATTAAAAGGAATCGTGTTTCATTGACTCCGTGGTTTGATGCAACTGATGCACTTAATATGTGATTAGGTAAGAATTCCGTTTAATGGCGCTTGATCGTAAATATTTTTTTTTCAATTTATTAGCCAATTCAAAGTTTTAGCGATTTCAATGTAAATACAGTTTTTTGTAAGCTAATGCAATAAAATTTATTATCAATGATTTCTTCTTGTATATCGAAAGCTATTCAAGATATTAATAATCTTTGTTGTATATATTTTTTCAGAAAGAATATCAACGTTGAATCGATAGCTCGCAAATGCGGTTTCGTTTTTAATCGATACTTAAGTACATGGTGTTAAGCTTATTCTTTCAATAAGTTTATTTCCTTTCATAACGGTTTAATATGAAGAATTCCTGTGGAAAACTGTGGCCTTTAATTAACCGACATCACGCAACCTACCATCGCGTCGATTTGGACACTCAATTCATTGGGAAATAGGAAGTTTAACAACGATATAGAGCACAAAAGAAACATATTTTGGAGAAAAAATATGCTCGTGACTGGTTTGTCCTATTGCAACTTTGTCTAAAACGCTTAATGATTACCACGAAAGAATGACATATCTTAAAAAGGGTTGATGTGTTTTATGTATTGTCTAAAGTAATTTATTTCTTATGCACCCGACTAAATCCAATCGAAAACTAGAGAAATTAGTAAACGAGGTTAAACTGTGAGAATTGCAACACACATGATGCATTTAATTAACATAATTTTTATTGCCAAATGAGATTATTTTACAATTAACTGAGTGCAGAGCTCAGGTAATCGACCAATTTGAAAGCCCTAATAAAGCTTTTACTGCCATTAAACGTTGATTTCCGTCTGACAAATTTAAAAGCGGCGATTGCAAGCACATCCAATTATTAGCGAAGATGAAGAACACTCCGAAACTCAAACTGACACATTCCTGCTTCATAAATTAAGGCCGTTTGTCTTTAGACGCTTCGGCATAAAGAACTAAAACAACACGTGTAATTGACTGCGCGCTGCAGTTTGAAGGGCGGCGGTTTTACTGTTCAATTTGCTGGAATTTGAGTGCGCGAGGGGACGTGTGTGATAAAGCGCAACACGTAAAGATTTTAGAACTGGCTGATGCTGAGAAAAGCATATTATGAGCCGACAGGGGAATAGGCAATAACAATAATTTGGGTATTATTATTCAATTCGTTTACGTGTGTGAAATGCTTCCGAATGCGTTCATGAAAGAGTTAGATAGAGAGTGTAGTCGTTAAATCATAATTTATTATTATGGCAGTAACTTAAACTTATATTTTTTATATATATACACTTGAAGAGACTGATCATTATAGATGATTAAAGTGTCCCCTAAATAGAATAAGATAATTTACGTGTTAAAAAATTGTGTTATTGTGATGGACAGTTTTTGGCATCATTTCATTTGGTTTAATCTTAACTGTAGACGCTTATATAAACTACCATTATCTGTTTTTACCTTGTCCATAAGATTCATTGTCAATTGCAATCACTTATATTTAGTCAAGATTTTTCCTTTTAAATTCAGGTTTTATGGAACATAAGCAATAACTCTCCAGTATTGATTTGCCCTGCACACATATTCTTTAGAGACAGATCATTCAGATGCCTTTTTCCACATAATCAGCCTCGGGATTTTTTCTATTATATGTTTACTTCTCTTTGTAATACTGCAGAAGATAAGATATTTATTCAAGTATCTCACAGATAAAAGAAAATCGGTGTGGTGCGACGCAGAATCGGCTCGGCAAATATCAAAACGTCACTTAGTTGCTTTTCCATTATTTGCCCAAATACACTTAAATAAATAGTAAACTAGATATAAAAAAAAAGAAAGAAATGTTTTGGCATAATTTAAAGATAATAATTTCCGAATTACATAAATGGGTATATTGGTATATTGAATAGTTTTGCTAGTTATAATTCATACAACTACGACAAATAACAGGTGTAATTTATGACTTTCCAAACAAAATCCATAACCATCATTACTAAAATTAGTTATAGATTGGTCAGGCCGCTTAGAAACTAAGGCCAAAACGTACGTACGTACAGACATAAACTTCTGGTTGCATACATTTTTTTTCCACCCCTTTTTTTCAAAACAGTTTGGGACGTATATAAAATTCAAAGCTATCATATTGCACATTCTACACGACCCATTTATATATAAAGTCGTAAACTAATGTCAAATGAAATTAAACAGTAACCAAAATGAAAAATTAAATATCGAAATAAAAGGCTGACTCATAAAACATCAGTACAATAATGCAAATTAATTCGGGATATGAATTTCAAATCGAAAATTTTTCGCACCAAACTGAGCACTTCTCGTTGATGCTAGTATATGATTACCGGGAAACTAAATGGAACGTTGGTTATTTGAAAAAGTTTTATGAGCAAATGAGCAATTCTCGCGCTTCATGACCATTAAGCATAAGTGATGATGCGACACTTGCTGTAGGTGATATTCGCACATAAATATACGATGCTTTTGAAAAAAAGGCATTCTTCAGAGTTTCAGAAAATTCCTAAATAGTTTAAAAGACAAGAATCAGAGAAAAAGAGTGAGTGTTGCAAATAGCTTTTTTGAGTATTTTCTTGCAATGCTTTATGGGCTTTACACAACCCAAATTTACATGCTAACACCTTTAATGGCCGGGTACATTGTGTGCACAAGTTTCGTACTAGGCGGCTTGACGCCCGCTATCATTTAAGCGGCGAAAACTTTTGCGAGGTGTACATTATAAACGCCATGCCATGAAGACTGAACATAGTCGGCAAATATGCGCAAGATAAAAGACGCGACCGTTCTCAACGAGGAGAATGACATCTCCTGCCTCTTCAACATTTACTGTACCTCCATTGGCAGGCGAAAGCTGAACGCAAATTTGCAAATTTATGAGATGCTCGAGTCGCTTTTTCCTATTTTTTTACACCATGTTTTTTGTTTTCTTCGAAGAGCATTTTCTTCAATGTAACAAACATTTTTACTTTTTGTTGGTTTAGTGTTGTCTTCATATTGTCTGTTTCATATATATATACGCACATTGCTGTGCGAAGGGAAGTTATCCTTTTTAGCGTTCTTATCTCGTGTGGGATGAGCTCAATTTTCTTTGTAGCGCACGACACCCAAACGGGGGGGGGGAGCCGTCAAAAGGTAAATGGCAAATAAGGATCACACACTAATGCAATATGGCGACACACGGATTAAAGATAAAGTTTTTCTTGTACATTTCGCGGATGCTTGCGTCTTTGGAGCGACGCGTCGCTTGACTTGCTGCCTAGCTCAGTGCTCGGTGCTACCTCTTTTTGGGAGGCGCAGATTGTGATAGTGTCATGCTGAAATATGTTTGAATAAATGATATAGAATGGATAAAAATGGAACGTTTCCAACTCTGACGAATAATTTCTGCATTAAGGAAACTATTTATTTGCAATTATATGTTAATAATAAGATATCAATCAGCATATGATTTGTTTACTCAATCTTTGAAAAGTCAATTTCAATATATACTTTCAGTATAATATTGAGCTTTTATTACACCATTTGCCATTATCCCTTTTTGCTTCCTTACCCGGATGAGTTGGCAAAATCTGTGTGATATGCGAAGCTTGTGCAGCGGTTGGACACTCCAAAACAATTGGGGCAGTGTGAACGACAATTTAATTCACAATTTTAATAGGATCTTAAAATGAAATGTCACAGAATGTAACCCTAATCAAATAGGAAGAGAGAGGAAATTGGGGAAGGAAACGGAAATGGGATTTTGACTTTTAGAAGCTGTTGTGGAAATATTTTTAATTCGCTTTTTGATATCCGAAAGTTGATCGGATTTGACAAATTAAGAAAGGTTACAAAGTCAGTTAAATATTAAAGATATACCAAAAACAGTTATTTCAAAGAAAGCATGAAATGTTTAAAAATAAATCACATTTTAAATATAAATGCAAAAAAATACAATATTATACACAACAATATTCTTTTCAATATATGGAATCAACAAAACTAAGGCCTTTGGTGATAAAATCTTTTTTTTGTAATACGAACATGACATGAATATTTATTGCATTGTTTGCTTATTATTGCATTGCAAAGACTCTTAAACTAATTAAGATTGCATGTTGAGAGGCGACATTGATTAACACAAAGGTGAATGTGGCCATCATACAATATTGTAGATTTTTATAAATTCTAGAAGTCTCGTCTTAATAAATTCAACAACATTTGAAACATCAATAACGCAAGAACTGGGTAAAGTTCCATCTTTTTGTTGCGAATTATTATTTTCGGTCTGCAATTTGCTAATTGGTTTTAAATTTTTTTTCTTTACTGCAGCTACAATAACAATGAAAGGTTTAATGGTCATAGATTTTAATGTTTAATTTATGATAGGGTTAATTTCAGTTAATTTATTAGGTTTGTTTTAAATGGTTTTTGCACCTGCGGATATACCTAAATATGTTTCTTGAAAAAGTACTTCTTAAGTTGTAACAAAAACTCTATAACCTTTCTTTTTATCAAAAAGGCAGTCTTTCAATAATATGCTAAATTTCAAGTAAATGAAGTATTTGCCATGAAAGGCGATTCGCTTAAAAGTATGGCAAATACAAAACAGTCGTTAGATATAACCACCACTCATGTCACACATATTTAAATAGCTATTATATTCCGCAAGTTCAATTTGACAACCGTGTAGAGGAGATGGCTCGTTGAATATATGCGGAATATCTGGCAATTGTAACCTGTACTAGTATTTGCTGTTCGCCATTTATGTTCGCGGTAATCCTTGTTATCGCCGAAGAAGCACAGCTCCGAATGATTAATGATTGTCGAAGACATTTATTGGATGGTTTGTCGTTATTCAGTTCATTCTTTCATCCTCGTTTTTATTTCTCCTTGTATTCCAACAAGATTTCTAGAGAATCGTTTGCATATGATTTAACTTCATATTTCTCAACAAGAGCTTTGACAAATATACATACTTTTCTATATATATTGCAGAAAAAGCACCACAAGAGAGCACCAAGTTACGGGGTGCGTTCAAAAACAAAACGAATAATTTTGAATAATTTTAAAATATAGGGATATGTAAATAGCGAATAAAAGTTATTCTTTCAAGAAATTTATTGCGCAACAAAATTGCATACTTTATAAATCATAATTTTGCCGTATTTGCAATTTGAATTCTACAATATGTATGGCAATTAGCGACGCTCTTCAAGGAACCATACATACGAATTGGATACAGTATATAGTACATAAAACAAATTATCACGATTTTAATATAAACGTTTTCAAAAAAAAAAACATACGAAATGCAAGACTAGAAAAGACGGAAAGAAGAATATTAAAGGGATGCCCTCAAAGGACAATTTGATTTGGGTATACGCGCATTTTTCTTATCGTCAACCTTTTACGAGTATTGTGTTGTATTGCGTTTGGGACATGGGGCCACCGTTGCCAACCACTTGGGAGGGTTGTTTATCAAATAATCGAAATTTTACCCTATTATCTTTAAAATCAAATATATGAAAAGGTCATAAGATGCCATTTTCAACTAAATATTGACTCTAACAATATAAATTCGAATTTGAAAATATTCTTCAATCCACATCGACTTACAGTAAAAGTTGAACAGATTTTTTTGTTTATCCAATAGTTAATCCAATCATTTGATTTTTATAGATGCAGAATTATAGCACTTCACTCACTTTAAAATCGTATTGTACTTTCTTATTGAGTATTTTTTAGCAAAACTATACAACAATTCATGCTGAAATAGCAAAAAAATTATAAAACATTCAAAATCACTGCAAGAAATCACTTAAAACTGTATTTTATAATTAATTAATAGAATTTCTAATCCAACACTTTCAAGCTCATAAATTCAAATTCACAAAATTCAATATAAACATCCCTTGTTTAATTGAATTACCAGTAGACGTTCGCGAATCGGGCGATAAAATTAATAATTCACTAGGTCCCCAAAATAATTAATCACTTCACATATCAAGACTGCGTCATATTGGTTTTAGTGAAAAAAATGTACACACAAAAACAAAATCCAATTTGAATTGCACTTTAAGAACACTCACTAGTTAAATATATGTGGTAAATTTAAATAGAATTGAACTTTGCATTAGCGCAGATGAAACGATCAGCACCACAATCCACACGCGAATGATGCAACCGTAGACATTCCTTACTGGAGTTCCATATTCCGAAGAATATTCCCAATCGTGGGAGCGAATTCTCTGTCGGAGGGGAAATTCAATTTGAGCTCAACGGCGTTAATATATATATATATGCTACAGCAGCATTGAGTATAGCTGGCTGTTTTTCGTTTGCCTTCAAAACCAAGAGCGAGTGAGCTATGCTGCGAGCATGGAGAGTTGCTCAAATCTCTGCTCAAGTACATACGAGTAGATTTAGTGAAGTTATATATGTATGAATTGAGAAAACCATAATTATACTTGTCTTGACTCTTGGATGGTTTATATTTATCAATACGATGAAGATTGTTTCCATATTATTTTTTGAATGTTTTTAGTGATGGGTTTTTTATGTTTTTATAACAAAAACATTCAAATTAAATTTCATATGTGGTTTTGACCTAATCAACCACCGATTCTCCTTGTCGTATATTTTTACTTCAAAAAAAATTGAAAATAATAAAACAATATTTTTTTTTTATGGAAATATTATATTTAAACTAAATAAATTAAAGAGGAAAACTGATTTAAAAAGTTGAGTAAATATCAATTTATTGGTTCGCAGTAAAGCAAATCAATTTTTTTTTAATTAGCCCATTCCCAAAACATTAATTATTTTTTAGCAGAACTAAAAAGACACAAAACAATATATTTACAAAAAAAAACATCGGAATAATGTTGTTGATCCATATCGCTACTGTTACAAAAAAATTAATTAATTAAACAAAATTCAAACATCATGTTTATTAAATTCTATATTGAGCTAAAACACGTCGTCGTCGCTTTTTGCATCGTTAAGCAAATCCTTTCAACCCAACCAACCTTCATGTGCGACCCATTTTCCACATCTTCGTTTTCGTTTACATGTCAAACACGGATTTATACTGATCCCGTGCTGCTCCCTCAATTATACCGTACATGTGAATAATTCAGGCATCATAACTTATGGTGCGTCCTTTATTGACGCCTTTCTGGGCAGTAACGAACATAATAAGCATGCAGCGCCCTTTCAGTCGACCAACTACGTTGCCGCCGAACAAAATAAATTCAATGCAAAACAAAGATTTTCATCCTCATATACACATTTAATTTATTATACATATAAAAGTGAATTTTTTTGAGTCAACATATCTGCACGAGTAAGTTTCAGTTAAAGCGATTCCTAATCGATTGAAGTAGAATTTGGCTCGCATCAGCAAGAATTAATTTGTCCATTTAAAGCCATTTTCGAAACGTTTTCAACCCTTAAACCCTTAAATACATACGTGGCACTTTTTTCCTGTGCTTTATCGAATGGAGCTTTGGTCTCCAAGTGGATGAATTCTTTTCCCACAAGCACACGAGTCACGAGGCTTTGAATTGAATGTGTTGACCGTGGACGTTCCGGAAAGCTTGACAAACAAAAACCCCCTTATACCATAGAAATATTAAACAAATATTAATCTATGGAATCTAGGGAACCAAATTAAGGGTTGAATAGTTTCACAAGTTCCAATCAGCTCTTTTGTGGGTGTAGGTATATTGCTTAAATTATTGTTACTACAAGAAAACAGAAAACAGAAATAACTGTTGCCCTTTGAACTTTGTTTTATTATGTTTAGAATCTTGAATACTAAATTATAAGGGGGTAATCAGTCATTTTATTACAGTCTTTTTTTTACATGAGGTCAAGATTGTTTTAGGAGAAACCTAAAATACCAACCGAATATATTGTAGTGGTACATATGTAAAATGCATTCATTAACAACCTTAAAAAGGTCATGTGTGTGCCGGCTTTACAGATCATGTTGAAATAATAATAATAGTCAATCAGGCTATTTACATTTGTCTATCATAACCAAATAAATGGGCTAACGTGTTGCAGAGTAGAGCTCATTGATTTAGTAGATCAACATTGGGAATTTACATGAGGGCTGATGTTGTTTACAGATGGCAAAATGTGCATGAGTTAACAATGTCGATAAAATAAAGGCTTACGCTCGGAACTATTGATCCTTTTCGTTTGTTATTGGTATTCGGTAGATTGCGTTCCGAAATTCATGAGCACATAAATTGTGCATTGTAGGCAAAGCATTGTCAGTAAAGTCAGCAGTAAATGCAATATTAAAAATCAATAAGTAAACATAAGAGTTTGATATACATTGAGACAATGAGTTTCATCGGATTTTAAAATTTGTGATTGGAAAATATATTCTAGCAGATATTCTATAAATCAGAGAAGTCAAGAGACTTTTCTGGGACTTCCGAAAAATATTTGTGTTAAAAAAAAAAAAAAAACTTGTGGCTACATGTCACAAAAAGTCTACCACAACGCTTTCTCTTGATGCAACTGCCCACAGGATAAATACCCAAATTACTGTAATTAATGTCACTTCTTTCAAAACGAAAACATCTTACAACAGCATCAAAACAAATGACAATTACGACTTTCTTCTGGACGGCTATTCGGTATCTTGCAGCAGCAGATTGACTTGAAAGATGAAAGACTTAAAATGTTTTAATTATCCGCATCTATTGACGCAGCGTCATTGATTAAACGCCACCAGTACCAGTTTGTCTCAAATAATCAGAGTGATTTAAATTTCAAATTTCTTTTGTAGCCCCCGCATCTTGTCTTTGTCGGCTGGGGATGGAGACAATAAAAATATAATTGGACGGCGATACCCTTTCCGCCACAACTTGTAGACGACAAGCCACAAAACCTGATGAAGCAAGAGGCTGTTAATTAAAATCGATAACAGTCCATCATGTGCCTCTGTATACAGCAGCCAGCGGATAATCAACACTTGTATTATAAACAGTTCCCCGCTCCTGCCACGAACATCTAGATCAATATCTTGAGCCCATTTTCGCTTCCACTTCCACTTTCATGCATCTTAGTAATACACAATGTGATGCTAGCTCATCAGCACACTCCTTTCGGGTGATTATGACACAGTTGATTATCTTTCATCTGCAGCTTTTTTTCATCCATCCTCGTTTTCGGAGTTGCGATGACTCGTTACTTCGCATCCTTGATTTCTACTTTGACGGTGCGTATTCAAACGGCGGCTGTGAAATTACGCTTATTGCGGCTGACGACGATGATGAAGAAACTTATCAATCATCAAATTGCTTTCAAAGTCTTGTTAAAATAACACACTTGTTAGGCACTCAAAATATATGCGTTTCACACTTTTACTTCAATGCATCATCTTTGTTTACGAGTTCGTCTATTCAACTATCTCGAACATTGTCTCAGTATATAGGTACAAGTATAGTAAGTACATCGCAGAGGAATCACATTTAGCTTCCAATGAATAAATTATAAATATACCTAGTGGCCAGCATTCCTGGATCTGGGTCATTGCGGCGGCTATTTTTCATCCGTGTTTGATGTTGATGTACAACTCGTCGCGTCAAACAAATACCATGACGATGTCGACACTCGATTTGCGAGTCGGAACTTGGATGAACAATTTCCTCTGTAACAAGCAATCGAGCGTGGTAAAAATCAGCATCTTGTCTCGCGTCACGTCGCGTCGGCTGGATCACAGTTCGTCGAATATGCAAATTCCATTTATCGACACCGTCATCAGTTGACAGTTTGGAAGTGGTATCTGATAAGTTAATGATGTCGTTAATTTGTCAGTGCGCGCCAGAGATTCACAAAAGCGCACATGAATTTGTCTTAGCATGAGAAGTGACATCTTAATTATATGGAGATCGGGTTGTAAAATGCGCACACCGGTTTTATTAGCGCAGTTCATGCATCAGTTGATTACATCATTAAATGACACTTCAGGACTGAGTATTCGCATAGTTAGAACGGTACTAAGATGGTATAAAATGAGCAAAGTCCTGCGACATATAGGATTTATAGGATATTTCTAGAGTTAGATTATTGTGGCATTTTAATTGAAGCTCATTAAATGTCAAATCGTAACTGAAATATTATAATGTGCGTAAATGTTACCCTGCATTTTAACCAGCCACTTAGGTAAATTCTTTAGTTTTATTAACTTTACTTCCTGTTTATGCATTCGTTTATCTTACACATAATAAACCACAGTCATTAAACCACCAAATTTATAGAATTACTTCCAATGTGATTTACATACAAACATTATAGTTAGGCATATAATCAGCTACAATTTAAAAATAAATAACATGAGTCGCGATGTATTGATCATAAACTTCAACATAATAACCTTCTAATGTGCTCAAAAGGTACCAAAATATCTAATACTATCGAGTTATACGTACCATTTAAGACCTAATGAGGATGAAATAATCACTTTCAGAAGGCAGAAAATCCAGATAATTTCCATTCTATATGTGCATTTATGAAACACAATAAATTCCCCATCTAAATAAACGAGCATCTTCTTCAGTATGCACACATCATCATACTCATATGGAGTGGATTTTTGTTTCGGTGAGTCATCTGGAGAGTTGACTTATTTACAAACAGCAGCGTCGCCGCGCGCCGCGCCGCGCCGTGTGGATAGGGCCAAGCGGTAGGAGGGCTCAACCAATTAAATCTGAGGAAGCAATTATTGTTTGCTTAGAATCGTCTTTACGGTCTACCTTGTATAGGAGTTTCTGTGGAATTATCTAATGGGTTTCTGGTTGGACGTATTTATTGCTTTAATTGGTGGTTTTATTTTATCTAAGGAATTCAAATTGTCTATGGGAATAAAGTTGAATGCAAGCAGCCTTTACGTGAGTCTGTTGGGATTTTTGTTTTATTTCTGTAAGCATTTTGACACTTTTGATTGTGGCTTTATACTCGTACGACTCAAGTAGCTAAATAAATAAATACTGAGTGAGTAATTTAAAACTAAATTATTTAGGTGAGTTGCTGATGGCCTAGTTTCTGTGCCGGCAAGTTTTCATTTAAATATTTAAGGCCGTGGGGAAGTTTAAGTAGTATATTTGACGGCTGAAGTGCGAATATAATTTTTGTATTTTATGCAAGAAGATATTTTTGTGTAATTTTCATATCCAAGAGAAAAATGATAGAATCTATTTGTAAATAACCACAAAAACTATAAGAAAAAATTTCAATTATACCCAAAACGTGTATATCTTAATAGAAAAACCAAAACGGAAAGCTAAATATAAAGGCGACAGATTGAAATTTGAAACCCAGTCGATAATGACATTTTAAAATACTTACCCGTGTGATAACTAAAATTCTTTGAAGGAAATGCGGTAGGAATGAACCCCGCACGGTAATAGGAGAATGTCGTCGAGCTATATCAGCGCATTCCACTGTTCAACAAATAAGAAAGACACGTGATTTCTTGATGATTTTTTTTTGTTCCAGATTTTTCAGTTTCGGTAATGATCGTCGTAAGGGAGCTAAAAGTATGCTCGTTTGTAAATATAAAGACGAACAAAACCGACAATTTAAAAATAGCTCAAGAAGTATAGGTAAAATTTTATTAAATTTAAATTTTTAAACCGAGAAAATGGTAAAAAATATCAGAAGAGCAATATCCTGAGCACCTATTTTAAAATGTACGCCTCAAATTACTAGCGCAATTTATAATAACACAATTCCAATCATAGCGCTCAGCCACATATGCCAATCCAATATAATCCTTGATTAATCCTATGCGCTGGTGGATACACCGAGTGCTCGCATCAGCATCAGTTGAAACTTTACTGCAATATCGAATTTCATAATGGTCACTAACCCTCTCTTCCGTTGAATTCTGGATTGCGTTTTAACGCCGTACTACTAAAGTTGCCTCAAATTGAGCATAACCATTGATGAAGTGGTTTCAAACTTAGTTCAGTTGCTTAGTGGGTGAACACACGGCCGGCGCGGCGCGGCGCGGCGATGCGATGGTCGGAGAATAAATGGTGACCTCGGTCCTCGTTGGACAATCGATATACGATCGAATCGTCCGACCATGAATAATCTAGTATGGAAAAGAAAGGATGGAGTAAGCGTGTGTGATGGAAGCGGTATAC
>JANSTS010013423.1:0-14451 GCA_026546915.1 Sylvicola fuscatus
AACTCATTCAGTTTCGTGTTTGTATTTCAGCAGGCAAATCGCACCCTTAACCTGTTGTCAAAGCCAGAGAATCGATTTTCTTGCAATGAATACATTTTTCTTTAAGATTTCTTTGCTCTTGTTTGTGTTTTTTGTTGATTTGTCATCTTGTTGCTTTGGCCGGCGTGTTTAGTGTATACGCCAAGCCAGTTAATAACCACCCTTCCCGGCGACCAAACACAAATGCGTGAACCCACTGCCAAAAAGGACCATTTAACACATATACACAAACGAATGTATGTACATTTATCTAAATTGCTTCGCCATCAAGACTTCTTCGATGGCCCTTCTCATCCATGTGTTGTATCATCTTGAGATATACATTATCCTGCGTATCCTACTCAGTGAAGAACAGCCTTTAAATGTTGGTTCTGTTTGGTATACATGGAAAAGTACAGACGATTACAGTCTTCCCTGGCACGGCAATTAACTTTGCGTTCATCGCATCAAGCAATGAAATGGACTGCAGTCAGCACTGTATTTGGAAAAACTTCGGGCGTTTTCATCGGTAAAGGAGAAATTTTCAGCAAAAAGAGTGAACGATATGTGTACTTGCCTTTGGTGGTCTGACCATCTCAGATAAATTGACCCATAAACACTTTTTTTCAATGAACATTCGCTTTTGCGTATACGACGCCCACAACCCTTAATCCCCAAAACAATTTGCTAGCTGCTTAGTGCAATGATAATGAAAGGATACTGGAAATCTTTAGAAGGTTTGTTAATTGATTATGATGTCGTTAATTTCATAAAGTTAGCCATGGTTTTTTTAAATGCTTTCGCTACAAAAACAAATAATTTTAATTCATAAAAAAAATTATCAAACATTTATTGCAACTCTTTATTGCAAAAATTTAAGAGAGAAGGAGACTTTTCAAAAAAAAAGTTAAAACATAAATAAAATGAGAATTATTTAAGATATTTTGTCTAGTCATGTTCAGTTAAGTTCACTTAAGACTAAGGACAAAGTACATGTGTTGTTGCCATGTATGTTTACACTTTCTACGAACAATGACTGCAAATATTTTGTGTTAGCTATTTGCCTTTGGCAATAATAGTTTCCGTTTTCCTTACAGCAAAATATAGTGTGTACAAAATATACATTTCCAGTACATGTGTTCTTCCTTTCTTCGCCATTCGCACTATGTTTATGCTCTTATTGTATGTGTTTAAGTATTTGTGTGCGTATGAAGGTCCAAGTAATCTCAAGAAAACTTTCCGGATGATGATGGGTGATTGGACAAACCCATTTTCCACCCCCGCCAGCCACACTTTTCCAATTTTCTGTACATTTTCAGCGTCTTTTTTCGGTGTTGCTGAGATATAGAAATGTTACGCAATGCCCAAGGGAGAGTCGCCTATGTGCGTTTGTCCGTATACATACATAAATACAACATCACATCCATAATGTGGGTCAATTTAATCCAACCCCCGACCCACCCATTTTAATCCCTCTATACATTCAATAATCGTACGAGTACGGCCAGGCGATGTGTGTGCAAGTGGGCAGTTTTACTATTTACGCCTACTGTGCGTAATTCACCCTTAACATTCGTATGTTGATGAAGCTTAAAAGCTAAAACTCATTTACAAACAAGGAGAGTGCCAATCGAAATAATATGCGAGTGGAATAAGACGAGCAGCTTAAGACAATTAACTATGTCAGCACGCTCCATTCAAGTCCATCCAAAATATGAATGAATGGATTCTCCATCCGAAGAATGCGCGCATTTCAGTTTATCCAATTTTGTATTCTATGCTAATGTTTATGCGCTTGCAGACTTTTTCTGGCAGTCACTTTAATTACTCATTAAAACGGGAATGAATCGTGTACATGATTTTAACAACTTAAAACTTAATTAAAATGAGTGAAGCACATTAAATTATATTCTTTTCGGGGGTCCCTCCCGAAAGTAAGAGATAAAATCCAACAGCCGCCCGTTGGGTCACAGACGCAAAGATGTAAGGGCTTGTTTGTATATCTAGAAAAGCGATTGCAGCAACAGCACTGATAACATGAGCAAAGGAATGTGCAATTCATTTAAATTCAGCAAAAGAATAAAAGTATCGTGTCTAAGCAAACACATATACACACCAAACACATTAAGCTTACTTATAAGAATGAGATGAAGGGTACGCCTCCAAAGTGATCATTAAACGTGGTTTTTATAACCATCCGTCTTAAAATTAAATGCAATAAATCTTAAGCGTTAAATCAAAATGAAAATGTATATAAGTAGTATACGTCGCTTGTACATTATCCATTCCTCACAATCCTGAGCACACCAAAAGTCGACGTCTGAATGCTTCATCGTGCTTGTGTCTGCCAAGGGGTGGGTATGCGTGTGTATTTGTGCTGCTGCTGCTGCTGCTTTCGAGCAATGCGTTAGGGGATGGTGGCTCAGATGGCAATCGTTACTGTACAACACCCGCATATACCCCATATCATTTGTCCCTAATCCCAACTTTAACACGTCAACTGACATTGAGACTTGCCATATTAGATGCGCTATTCGGGGAAATGTATTTTGAGTCGGTGCAAATGTAATCAAGCAGTTTATATGCACCTTAACTCTATCGTGTCATCATAAAACTTGAATGGCCCGTTTTTCGGTAGAAATTATTGCCCTATGCAAGTTCGATGCTCGTTCCTTTCGCTGCAGCCGACTGATACTGAGTTTCCTGCATCACATAAATGGTGTATGCTCGTATAGTTAAGTAGCTAGTTGCACAAGGGAGCATCATCATGATGGTAATGAAAAGGTTTCATCAAACGTTGTTTGGCTTTATCTTCCGTTCACTTTAGGGCAAATCCCTAATCCGGCGACGCTCGTACCAAATCTCCGCTGTTCCCTTATATTGCAAAGGATTCCACAATCCAAAACTTTTGGGCAATAAATAAGACAAGAAATTTCCACTTTTTAATGGCCACTTAAACTACTGGGATTGGACCAACACAGCCATCCATCGATTTACTCAGCAACTATATGGTCGTTGATCGCGTCCACATAACGATTCGGACGTATTGACAAATGAAGCGTTGCACATTTCATTGTGGACTTACATATATGTATACACAATAATGTCTCCTACAAGTAGTTCCTTGAATTGCCTTTGCTCACAGTCGTACAATTGTCCTTCGCCCATTCTTCCATTGATGCAACACTTATTCAATTTTCATACCCATTGCCAAGCGCTCCAAATGCGGCTAGGGGAAGTGGTCTACAATGCGACCCCGGCCAGGACCAATACATCCCTTTATATTCGGTGCGGAATTCGTGCAATAAAATATTATGAGCGCCATTCAGTTCAACGCCTGATTCGCCATTAGTGCGGACATTTAAACTTATTTATATTATATGAAAAGCAATCAATTTGTTGCACTTTAGTAGCCCGAATTTATTGACAATTCATCCATTGGAAGTACATAGATGGTCGTGCAATGTGACGATCGTATATGCAATATGCATGCAATATAAGTTTGTTAAAATTGTGAACATTAAATCTTTTGTCTGTAATCCTTGCAGTAGGACTGGTGAGTGAGTGCATGTTCATTGTGTGCACTCACATAGGGATTCGGGTGTATTAAAATTGTCTCTTTGTTATTTGGTGCGACCGAAATGCATTTGGAGCTATAGACGTAAGTTGCTGACGTTTATTTGGTAGAATTAGTTTACGACGCGACGATAAGAAAACGGACTCGTACATTAAAACGACGTTGATTCAATTGCAATTCAGTTGAGTGTGTCAAATCCTTATATCTTTAGTACTTTACATTAAATTACTTGCCATTCCGAATATTAGTGTACTTTTGTTGGAATGAAGTGGTTAAATAAATTTTAGACAAAAGCAATTAACTTGCACTGCTTCAGCAAATTTATTTGTTCAGTTATGGGCTACTAAGTAATCCTTTTGCCAAAACGTAGCCAAGTGTAATTTCATGGTTCTCAAAGATTCGCTTAAAACGGGTCAATTTATTAACATTCAACACAATTTATTGTATTAATATAGTAACCTTGAAATTACTTTAGTTATACAAGAATGGTTTACCAGTTTATGCAAGAACAGAAATATGTAAAAGTGAAATTTTTACACTCAAGTTTTAATTGAAATCAATATATATGAAATTCCGTCACCAATCTTCAATTTTGGCTGAACCTCAAAATGATTAATTTTTATCGTCGTTCAACTGGCTACAATTTTCCGTGCATATCAAATTTCACTGAATCCTACGCTAGTCAAGAAATATTTTATTAAAAAATATACATGTCTGATTACCTTCTGAAGTGTATGTTTGAGAGTTGACTAAATCCAATGAACCGTGCTGAGCGACACGAAAGACAATTCTACGCACAAATGTGCTGCAATAAAAACACGCTGATTGAAGCAAATTCTAGAAACGCAAAATCAACCCCCAACTGGGTTGCTGGTGAAATTCATATATTTTATTAGCAGCAATTTCGAAACGAAGACACTCTGGCAAAGGTCTTTCACCTCGCTTCTGCAAATGACACGGTATGGCATGGCGCGACGCGACGCGAGGTCTTGATGATTTAAAGAAGATGCGCGCAATTCAACCCGTCAAGCCTCACCGACTTTTGCAAATATAAAGGGTGGAGTTTGTATAAATCTTAGATTTTAGCCGATTAAATGAGCCATGCTCGTGAATTAATTACCATCGCCTGCAGGGATGAATTATTACTTAATGCCTATTTTGTGATATTATTATGCTGAAGAATTTCTTCAATAATATAAGAAACAATAACCATACACATAGTTAGCGCCGTTACTATGAACCACCGATGCTGTAAATGAATTGAAAAATCTCTTGACGATTTATTGTGGAGTAAGCTCCTTACTTGAAGCTTTTAATAGGCTTAATTACCTGCATATTTAACCGAGTATTTGCAAAGATCCTTTAAATAAACAAAAAGTATGGAAACTTGTTACTCGTTTTTATTGTTCTCGTTGATATGCTCATAAAAGATAAATTGCAATTAAGGTTTTGCAGTTCGTTCCATCGTCGTGGTTATTGCATTTCCACTTGACTCAGAAAATAAGTGACTTTGTGTGCTGTTCCAACCGTTCATTTACTTATTGCACTGCACTCTGAACTCACCTGGATACATAATGTTACATATACAGCCACTTACGTAGAGCATATGTAAACTAAAAATTAATTACCATAAGCTCCATATTTTTGCATAAATAATAATCCACATAACGTTTCAGTATGGAAACAACCTGAAATGAAAAGAAGAAAATTGGTTTTTCAATTTTTATAAAATCTTAACGTTTGAAAGGCAAGATGACTCAACCCACACGCTGTCATACATAAACGGAATGTTATTATTACAGAGGTTGGGTTCCTACTTTCCATCGTCACGATGCTATGCAAAGGATTCCTGCCATCTGAGTAATCATTTATGAATCATCTTGCTTGATGACTCGTCAGATGATTAACAGAATGGCGCCTGCCTTTTAAGCGAGAGACAGCAAATAAATAATTCCTGTAGCTTTTTAGGTAAAATTGGAAATGTTTTTCGAAATGCCAAGCAACCAGCAAATGAAAAAAAATTTAGACCGTAGTCCACAACCTCCATGCTACTGTCGATTGGTCATTGTGGTCAGTCGCTCGGTTTAAGCACGTAATACAGTTTCTATGTTGTTTAATGCTTTACGAAATACATGAGATTGCAGCATAGAGACGAGGCGTGGTTTTGTATGTGACCTAACCTCAGCAGCCGCGGCATTAATTTATAGCGCCCGACTGGTCATAAACAACAGCGTCCAAAAGCGACGCTAAACAGCAAGGCAGACAAACAAATCAAACAACTGAAAAACACATAAATGCCTCGTGAACAATATACCCAATCCATATAATTTCCGATCCGAGTGTATTTAGTCCGAGTGTTTGCCTTTCTAATGAAGATCGCCGCCAATATTTTATCAAAAATCAATTTGATTTATTACCGGTGTAATTTTTTAATTAGATTTGCGTGTTTCGGCATCCCGACGTCGGCTATAAAATTGAATGAAGGCATAATCAAGTGGCGGCAACGCTTGTTTTATCGACGTATATATCGAAATGAGTGCACAAATGTGGAAGCGCTACACCGAATCCGTCGAGGATTGGCACGACAGATAAAACAGTCAAGATTAAAGAGCCATAAAACGGTGTCTTCATTTAATTATCAAATACATATATAAGAATGAGGCGCACTCAAGGGCGGGTCCCTCAGCGTGAAGGGCGATTTTTATGTACATGCGACGACTGAATTAAAATTTTAAGTAACTTTGTATTTGCTCATAATAAACTCTGTACACACCCTTACAACTATATTCTTGTGCAAAACTTTTAATTGAAACAGAAAATTAATGTTTGTTTAAGATACGCTCCAGGGGTGGTTTTGCATTTGCCATACATTTTTAAATCTAATACTAAAGTCTTTAAAGCGCAGATAAGTCTCTCAATAGTATTAGCAGTATGTTTACGCACACCTCACGTATGTGTGTGTTTAGAGTTTTAATTATTCAGTATCTCTTGAGTATTTTCCGCCACAACAGTGAGATACCCTTGTCAAAAGGAGAATATGTCATTGATTTGATGAAGGAATACAAGCGGATATAACAGCTCTGCGATAGCGCGACTCCACTTCGGAAACGGTGGCACTATGATGATGCGTATGTACGTCTAAATAATCATTTTCTCTCCGTATTTTACCAAAAAAACAGAAAACACCCACACCACACCACCCACGTCTTTCCCACGTCAAACATAATAACTGAACTTAAATTAAAATTGATGGTAATGCCTGGCGATAGTCGTTATAGTTGGTCGAGTTGGCTAAACAACCAATTCCATCATATCATTTATTAAATACATAAACATTTTAATTACAACGTTGAGTAATTATTTGCAATTTCCTTTAGATGTTGGGTGGATAATTATATGGCCTATGGACTTGCAAAGCGATGTGGTGGTGTGACCTGCGATATTGATCGCTTAGCTTTGCAGAGGGTTTACGGTCTAAGCGGGTGGGGGGTTGGGATTTGTCAGGTATAAGCAGAACGCGTGTAAGGATGAGTATATTGATTATGTGCGCGGTCATTTTGTGGCATCGTCTACCGATAATTCGGTTAGTTAAATGATCTAATTTTCAGGGGATGAAAACCAAAATTGGTTTACTCTTGTTTATTTTACGGTTCGTTTAAAATGTGAGTGCTTTTTTTTTGCAGTAAAGTTCTCATTTAATACGAAATAAATTACATAAGTCTAATACATTTTTCAAGTAAAAACAAAAACAAAGTTCATCCCCTTCCCAAAACGCTTAACCGCATTACTAATAAATAATTGCCGGAAAATCGCTATACCCTTAAGTCAAACGGTAAATGCACGTCAGTCCGCCACAGGACGCTTGATTACATAAAAAATTGCAGGAAATTATGTAAATTATTGTACACACATTACTCAACAAATATATGGAGCGGGGCACAATGCCGCGCATAAATAAATAGTTAAACTACATCCCGTCCAAACTATGCACATAATTGCCGCGCATTATTTCGCTTTTTTTCTCTCGCGTCATTTCCCTGTCACATTATATGCCACTTCGACCCCCCTCGTCCTGCGAAATGATTTAATTTAATCACAAGACCACGCTACATCCATATATGAATATTTTCAATCCGCACTCCCACCAACTGTTATCACTTATCCTGCATCGAATTATGTATATATTATAACAGTATAGTGGCAGTTTGATCTTGTCGGGTGGTTCGCGTTTATTTCATCCGGTGTTTGCATGAACCGCCCAAAATGCAAACGAACATACATAAAAGCCATCATTTATCCAGCGCCATTTCTAATTTGGGGACCATAAGGCATAAACTTGTGCTTCACATATGATTTTTGGCCCCCGCACCTAATGGCATTTCCCTTCCGTTTTTATTTTCTTCCAGCTAAGAAGTGTATGAGAGAAACTCGTCGTATAGTTGTAGGTTAAACATGGGAAAGTTTGTGATTTGCTGTGGGTGTGATATGTTGACGACATATTTTCACTTGCTAGAAGTAGGTCTCTGCACTTGATATGGTCAAACTCTTGGCGCATATTTATGGCCGAAAATAATAAGCACTAAACATTTGCAAGTGAGTAAAGATGAATGCGGTAGATGGGCGGGGGCGCGCCATGCCATACCAAAGGAGCTTCCAAACGGCCAGCATAATGTGTGACGTGGGGTGTGTATAGGATTTTTATTACCATGTGTATGCTGTATGTTGTATGTGCGGAAACAATGTCACCAACATATTTCCTCGGTCCAATTAAAATCAGTTAGATTGTGCTATGTGGCAGATCTCTTGCCATGCCGCTTGTAATTAAGAAGGTTTCCCTAATAAATATTGTTTCGATGTCATTGACGGAGAATATCCGATGGGATAGTTGGTTTTAATAAAACTGATGAAAATGTGTTGCAAGCTATGAATGAAAAAGGGAAAAATTTATGTCTTCTAAAAGAAAGTGCTCGCCTCCAGCAGACACGACAGCGAAGGGAAAACTTTTAACGAACTCTTTAAACTTGAAAAATGTTCGTCCTTGACATCCGCAAAAAGTAACATCTTGTCGCCTAATCTATCGCCCTTCGAATTGCTGGCTTTTAAGTTCCTTTTATGATCCAATACTTTTCGCATTCTTGTATGCGATTTTATATATATGTACTTACATAAGTATATATATATATATATCTTATATAGAAGAAATGCCGCATTTAGACTGTCTGCGAGTCTGTTTGATATCTCTGTTCAAATTGTGTTCAAAGTAGAGCCGTCTCAAAGCGTTGATGGCGATGATTATGATGTCATTGTGTCCTTTTGTATTTTCTATTTTGTTATGGGTTTCGTCTCCCTTGGCTGGCATAATTTCTATGTGAGAAGACGATCAAACCAAGAAGCTTTAGTGTAAGTAACAACAAACAAGAACTAATGTCGAGCACACCATTTAGACGCTACAACGAATGAAGGAAAGGGTTTAAAAGAAGGCTTTAATAAATTTAAATTTAATTGAGACTCGTTGGGATGAGTTGGCACTTTTCTTTATGGAATGAGTGCCGCTTGAAAGGGCATAACAAATTTCTGAGGACGGGATTTTTAAAAGGGATTTATAATAACATTTTGAGGAATACGAGTAGAATGTGATGACAGTGTTAATTATCCGTTCACTTCAATTAAGGCGTTGTCCTTTTATTGTAATAAATAAGTCCGAAAGAGAAGGACATAGAAAAGTATATTTGTATTTTAATTACGTTTAGTTTTTGTAATTTGTTTTGAAAAAATGATTTTTGATTTTATTAGACTATGGAAATGAGAAACGAATTGGCGAGTATCGTTCTCGTCTATTTATTCAGAGCAATTAATTTCAAACCTAATTAACATCAAACGTAAACTATTTGCATGTGTATATTAGATTCGTGGCAGTACGATCAGGGATGTTATCCGGAAATAACTCTGCGGTCGTCTGCAAGCATTCTCGTCCTCGTCACTCAACAAATTCCCCAACCTCCTTATTTATTTTATATACTCGACTGCTGTTTAAATTATGTGGTGTTCCGCTGTTTGTACACATTATCCCGCTTTAAACATACGCAAATATATAAATAAAGTATATCAAGTTGGCGCAGAGATCGCAAGGAAATGCGAAACACAATTCAATATCTTATCATCATTGAACTTAACCTAATTTGCTTCCATCATCGTCATCTTTGATTTATACATTTTCCCTTGTGTGTTTTTCTTAAGCGCTCCATTCCACTTCCAGTGAAGCGCGTCTCATCTGCCACAGTACGTCCCGCACTCGCCCTACCACCCCTTGTTCACATGCCACATGTGATGATAATATGTGCAAAGAAATGGCAACTCGTTTTCAAGTGATTTGTTGCCAAAAAAAAAAAAATTCTCTCCTTTTTTTGTTTGCATTTTGTTTTGTTTTGTGCATCCTCGTCGAAGCATGTTTTCAAAAATCGAGCGAAAACATGTATGGGTGGATTATCCAGAAGTGGTGGTTTTTGTCGCTATACTCTGAACATGTGGAAAATAGCGCCAGATTTGTTGCTGTGTGCTAAGATTTTACTATTTGCTGGGGCTTCTAGTTTCCAACATAGAAGCTCTACGAAAGCTCTATGAATAGAAGACGAATAGGGCTGGTCTCGAGACAACCTCCAAATCACACCCATTCCGAATGTATTATACACAAGAAGACGACGAAAAAGCAAAAGCGTATTGAGGCTAACGCAAAAAGGAACACGACAACCAAGAAGTAAATTATCATCAATCATTTTCGTCTTTCAGGGGATGATATGAATGAGTTTTAAAGTTATGATATGCATGCATGTGTAGGAGGGTTTTGATGTATGTGGATTACCTAGTACCTAAGTATTTATATAAATCAGCAGCTATCGATTAACGCTTGTTTGGGGACTACCAAACACTGTTTTTAAGCGAAGTGTGTGTTTGTTGTATCTAATTTAAAATAGGCGAGGAATTCCTTTCAAAAAAAAAAATAAATATAGAAGTAAGATTATTTATTAAATAAGCGATAATAGTAGATCGTAATTTCTACAGCTATAGGGGTTGTAAAAACCAAAGCCATTCTTCAACGAAGCGCAACGAAGAAAAAACATAATTACATCCTCCGCAATTCAACCTCTTCACAAGAAGTTTGACAATAAAAGTATAAGAAATAAATATACAGTAAGAGTGCATACAAGAAAGCTTGTGCTGGTGTGTGACGTTGGCAAAAGGAGAACAGCTTTTCTGTGAAAACTTTTTCCACGTCTGGCTTTTGTTTTTCCCCATTTTTGTGTGGGGCGTTTTTCTTTAAGGGTTATTTTATTTTTATGATCGTTGTCGACATCGTCCAGTTACTGTGCAACCCTCTTCCAGTGCAAGGCCATTGGCAGCGGATACACATACCACTGCGCTTCCTATTTCTTCGCGTCTGTCTTAACAATCACTTGAAACTTTTGAAGTTAACAAAAAAGTTAAATTGGTCTATTTCGCCGCCACACAATTTTCGTCTCGACTTTATACCGAGTTCCAATTTTGGACGCTTAAAAGAAAGTAATAATTTTTATAGCCGCTAGGTTGATAAATTCTAATTACAATTTAATTATGTTTTATGACTTTCGCCATGTATAACTTTCAAATTTTAATGTTCTATAGCCGCATTTCCTATGTTTTTCACTTAACTTATGAAGTTTTTGTATATACTTGTTCTTCCACGGTGCCCAAAAAAAGCCAAAAAACAAAGGACGACATTTAAGATTCCTTTTTTTACTTCTTGATTCATTCATTCATTTAATATCCACCCCTCTTAATCATCGTTTATAATATGTGGGGGGTCTCCTTTTTCTGTATAAGAACCCTAAAAAACTTGACTAATAATTAAATTTTGTCGCTTCATCTTTGCCTCTAGACTGTAGTCTACAAGTTTTTCCGTGGACCGTCTTGAATGGAAACCCCAAAAAAGCACCATCCAATTTACTTTATTGAGCTTTTTCGCACACAGCCAGCGCACAAATGCGCCAAAAGATACGGTGGATAAAAAAGGAAGAAGTAAAACAGTTGACGGTCAGAAGTCCGCACAGTAAATGCAGGCAGCTGTTACAAAATGGATGAGGTAAGGAGCAGAGAAAACGGCATGTAATGAAATGAAGAGTTACGACTAAGAAGTAAAGTTCAGCGACGAACAGCGCAAATTACCACGCTGAGAGTTACTCTAAGAAACGACGAAGACGACGACGCGACGGTGTAAAAATAATAATCAACTTAAAAGTGACCACAGTTTCACTAATTGAGTGGGTGATTTCTTCTCGGCTATTTCGTGAGCACAACCGCGCTGCTTTGGCAGCCGCCTTCGATGTTGCACTGTCTGCAACGCGTTTTAGGAATTGCTTGCACGCCGTCCCACGAAGTCAATGTTTACAGATCGTTATCGAGTCATGTGCAAGTTACAGCCAACATGAAGATAAACTGCATATACCTTCGAGATTGCCTACATGTGCTTTATAAAAACGCACACACACGACCCGTAAAAGTTTTGTTCGAACTCCGCCGTTGGAAGTATTCGCACAGTTTCTTTTCTTAACATGTAAACAAACAGTTTTAAAGAGCGCTGTTTTTGTAGGCAAACAGTCCATACAAGTTCCTGCGAAGACAATTTTAATAATGCACTTGCCGCTTGCTGTTTTACTTTCTCGTTGACTTGTTTTACTCTTAAAAGTTTGTTTTTCGGTAAACTTAAAACCACATTGTATTGATTAATGAATTTAATCCTTAAAGGAAAAAGTTATCGAGTCCAATTGTGCAATGTTGTGGCAATATAAATGCGGCTGGAGCTATAACTTTAATTGTTATGGCTCATTATTACGACTGTGATGACAATAAATGGAAGAGGATCCAATTAATTTTCTTAATATTCCACATGAGTTCTGGAGACAATTAAACTATAATCACTTAGAAATACGCAAACAGAACCGAATCAAATTGAGGTAAACTTTTTGATTGGCTTGGCCAATAATTGACAAACAAAGACAGCTGCATCAGCAATTATAATGTAATAGAGAACCCCTCCTCCTTGCGTTCTCCTTGCGAGATGAAGCGTTATCTCCATCTTTATATGTTTACACACGACTCTAGAGTCTACAGAAATAATATTCATCAATTTGCAATTTCCATTGGACCGTGTTCCATGTATTTCTGCGGTTGACAAATTTGTGGTCAAGTTATACAATGAATATTGCTGCAGTTGCATCCTCTAAGTTTTCTGCTTATGTTTACATTGAACATCCTTTACCTTAAATTCTAATGTATATGCATAAAACATAATCTTCGTGTCCACAAAATCTACAGACACACGTCAATTCCAACATATATTCGTGGTTGACATAAACAATCGACGCCGCATATGTACATATATTTAGTGTCACGCTTGGATTGACAAGACTCAACCCTTAATCTTATTTGCCCAGCCATCCCCAGCGACGGTTGGCGAAAATTGGAAGCGCTCCGATGAAGCGGACTGGCGAACTGCATCGTACAAACCCGACACCCCGACGATACAAAATGATATTTAGTGGTTGCATTCCATATTTGCATATCCATCCAATTAACAACCAATGTGTATCTAAAGGTAGACAAACAAAGTGTGTGTAATATTAGCCTGCAATATCTATGGCCAGTCAACAAGTATACAAGCTCGTCTGGGCTGTTAAATGAAGCATTTTTCATCTCTCGTGAGATAGATGCCTTGGGCATTCTTTGCTCATCTCATATGAGACAAGGCTGTGGATGGGGTGCACATGTGTACTTTATCGAGATAGACATACGACCAGCCCTATCCATCGTAACGTATACCAAAATTAGGCAAATACTGCAATCTGTTGTCGCGTATGGGTGTGTATGGGCATGAAACTTATATGTAAACAGTCATTAGTAATTCCAGTAAATACAATAACATGGCCCCATAGTGGTTTACTCTTCATATCCGATATGTCACACTCAAGTTTCATCCCACAAGTAAATGGAAATGCATCTAAAATTTAAATACGCCCGATAAACCATTTCGAGAATACATTACTGGAAAATTGAGAATCCTTTTGTCGCAGGAAAGATCAAAAGGGATGAAATCTATTCCAAAGGTGTAAACTGATTTCTGTCCTGAAGCATAGGAAAACACCAAAAACACCAATCAATCAGAATTCGTTTTATACGTTTTATAAAGAAACTGAATGCATCTATCTACCTGTACGGGGGAGGAAAAAACTTGCAGTGCATGTGGATGCAATTGTAGCAAACAGCAACAATTAAAGCAAACGGGTTGGTGCACCGATAGAGTTGGAAAAAACGGGCAAATAGGCAGAACGAAAGCCCAAGAGACAGGCAAAAGACGTGCATGACCTCGCGTACCATGGACTCATTATAAACATATTTACGAATGCGAAATTGTATGTGCAAGTGTATATGGTTTGTCTGTAGATAATAATGGCGAAATAAAACAAGTTTCGGTTTAACAACCTGACGGGGAAGATCAAGGTTGTGTGCGCACACGCTGAAGATGAAGAAAAAGAGTCGACAACGCCACGAAAACAATTCTATAGAATACCAGATACGTATAGATAGGCGCACAATATTATATTGGAACAGTGCAGATGCTGTAAGGCTATTCAGCAGCGTTCAGTCATCTTAAGATACTGCGAGTGCTGGCGCAAAACGAATGAGTACATATGTGTTGCAATCCTCACATCTGCATGATCCAGTCAATACTAGAGCGAGACTGGTTCACACCAAATTCGATGGTTCCTCACATGCCGAAATGAATCGTTTTGTAAATGAAAAAGGCAGAAAGCACGACGCGACGC
>JANSTS010013423.1:22514-39561 GCA_026546915.1 Sylvicola fuscatus
TCTTGAGTGATGATTCCAAAACATCATCACATATAATAAATGACGATAAGTGCGTGATTTTTTCCTCAGTTCATTGAATTTTCTCATGTGCTTCGGTTCAGTGTGAAACTCTATCGCGTGGAATGGAATTATCCAGCAAAAGAATGCACTTTTTACCGGTCCAAAAACTTTAAAAAACAATGTCCAAGTTTAATTAAAAGAATGCAAGTGTTTTAAATTTAAATAAAAGTGACTTCAGGATTTGCCAAAACAAAGAGGCCGTTTACCAAAAATAGAAAAGTATTCACTTTAACGTGAGCTGAAAGGCCACAAAGAGTTTACCGAATTGGCGATACGTTGGCGATGATTGACAGAGTCGGTCCCAATTTTGTTTATTTGTGAATCTGTGAATTATGAGAAAATTGTGATTAATAATAAACTTTAAAGCAGCTCGAACTAATAATTTGTCCAAAAAGAAGAACAAGTGTCCCAGCTTCTTAAAGAAAAGCCGGAAAATACCAGCTTAATTGTGAGTGAATCCATAGTGTCATCAAGAGAGTGTTTTTATTAATTATTTGTAACAATATCAACCAATCCGGACATATGATGGAAACTACAGGTCAGTCGGTGTGGTTTTTTGTGGTGCTCTCAGATTTGCTTGGTTTAATAATTATTGGCGTGGATAGGACGGATTGGGCAAGACAGCATCGAAAAATCAATAGATAAATATTCTTTTGAGGTTATGAACATGTTTTCTGTGGTGGCCGCCGATGGCGAGTTTCGGACAATGGTTAAGATTTATGTGGTGAAGGCAAACAATTAACATGATGGTTAAGAATTAAGATACTCTGAGGCTAAGCTTTAAAGCTTAGGAATATTGGAAATACCGTTTCGGGAGCGATTATTGTCTTGTTTTTCACGGAATATCGGATATGATTCAAGTGGTTTGATAACAATTCATTTTTTACTGTTTGAATTTTGCGCTAAAAGCTTAGATAACGTTCAATTGCCTTGATACTTGATATTTTAAAAATGCTTATCTTTAGGTTTGTTTACTTGCAACGGAATAAGGATGATTTTTAAAACTCATCATTTAATTTGGTATAAAATCATATTAGAATTTAATCCAATTTGACTGTTTCTTAAGAAAGAAATTCTTAACTACACCCTGTCAGTTCTTACACAGGAAAAAAAATTGTAATTAACCCTAGATTCAATCCATTCCACTTGAATTACTTGACCCATTGGGTCAGAAAAACCTGCGCAAGCGACTAATTTGAATAAGTACGAGGAATACACAAGGGCACAATTATAGATTCCGTTTCGACACGTCCAAACTGGACAGAGAAGCTTGACAATGTTATATCCAAAACATTACAATTTCGGCTTTTTTTAAAGTATAAATCGATTAATCCAATTCGGTGCTTTTAAGACTCAAATGTTTAACATCACGATGACAGTGCTAATTTTAAATGCCCTGTGGATCCAACAAAAGACGTTTGGCCTTTGAAAGATTTGGTGTTCCAAAAAAATTTACCATTTTCCCGCTTTGGAGGTATAAATGCTCGTGGAGACTTCTTAAAAGATGGCCAGTTAACCACTTGTTCTGTGTTAATATTTCCAATTTGCATTGTTGGCGGATTGTCTGCAATCTTGATGTAGTGACGTCAACAATTGTACAATTCTTACACTCAAGTGCTTATTGGTCAATTCTTTGTTGTGTTTAATTTAAAAAAATGAGCGCTCATCTGTCTATTTGCGGATTCTGCTTTCAGTTGGCGGCTATTACTCTTCATTACTTTTAATTAACATTAAAAGAGGCTCGGCAAAGAGATCGAATGAACCGCGAGTTGAACAAAAAATTCGCGAATCTTAAGGAAGCTTTGGGTCACTTCCACTTATTTGTTTTCATTATGTCACTTCATTCCATTCATACAATTAAAAAATAGTCTCATTTGTTGTCGTATACAATTATGCAAGAAATGTGCAGTCACAACATGTGGGAGTATATCGGTTCCTCAGCTCCGCGCGCGCG
The DNA here is from genome assembly GCA_026546915.1 of Sylvicola fuscatus. Lineage (NCBI taxonomy): Eukaryota > Metazoa > Arthropoda > Insecta > Diptera > Anisopodidae > Sylvicola > Sylvicola fuscatus. Next base: position 24,529 of record JANSTS010013423.1, read on the forward strand.
AGAGAGACAATATCGACGCCGCGCATGCGCTCGTGCTCGGTTCCTAGATATTGTTGCCGCGTCCGGCGCAGCTGTCAGCGACAGCCGCAATTCGAACAGCATTGAGGATGGGGGGTAGGTATGCTGGGAGGCGAGGAGAAGGCCCCACTCATTGACCTTGTGCTGCGATTGGACAAGCAACATCGCGCCACTTGTTTGAAAACTAACGAGCAAGTGAGAGAGCGGCTCAAGCAAAAGTGAGACCGTCACGACTCACGGCTAGCCCGCCGCCATGTGTGCGGTTAACAGCTTTTTTAGAGGTGTGTGGTGGCCTGTAGAAATACGTTCTTTTTTCATATTATAGTTGGTAAATTGCCGCTAGCACGTGAATTCGCGAATTGAGGAAATGAAACGGAAAGGAAGACACCAAATAAATGAGTACGCAAGTGCGGTTATGGGACAACATAACACAGGGTGGAGTGAAGTGTTGATAGTATCTCAAAGATTAAGTGGAACCAAAGAAATTGATAACAAATATTGAAGCCTTCTCTAATTTCAATCTAAAGTCCTTAATTTATATCGTTAATGATCATATTCTTTTATATTGCTGAATCCTTTCAACTTGCTATCTGCACGAATATATTATATTGTTTAGTGCAAAAAATTGTATTCATGATAGAGTCCTTTAGCAGGACAAAAGAATCAGCGGAAAACTTTTTAAATTAAACCAGTTTTTTTCTTATTGGAATTTTAACGCACGTGTCTTACAACAAATCTCAGATCTCCTAAGCGAATTGATAACGCCAAGTGTCTGATTCTATTGCCAGTAGCTGTATTGTTATTCAAACTGGCGATTACTTATTCTAGACGTTTGTCGAAGTAAAACGCGTTTTTTTTAAAATACGCTTCGGCAAGACGTTCGTTTGGGCGCGTGCCCAAGACATTACTAGTTTTATTCTTGTAAGATTGTGGTGCGCGACGCGTGGGCAATCGTATTTGCTCTTGAACTTCGAATTTTCAAAACATACGAGCTTTTGGCGAAAAGTCGGAAGATAGTGTAAATTTACTTTCTTATCAATTTGGTAACAGTTATCGTGGTTGGTGAACATTTATTATTTGGGAAACAACACGCGAAGGTTTAAGTTCAGGGATTCTCTGTAATTAGTGCAAATGGTGTAGAAATTGTGCGTGATAAGTGGACAAAACAGCTGATTTTTATTATTTAGTTTTCCAGAAAAGGTTTTTTTTTTTTTTGGTAATTTTGACAACTCACCAGATTTATTAATAAAGTTTTTGTTTGACTATTTGTTCATTAAACTGTTTCATTTCGAATTTATTGAAATGACGTCAATCTCAAAACTGATTAGCGATAAGAAAAGTTATTGATTGATAACCATAATATTTATGTTTGATTGCAAAACGATTTTTATATCAATCACAAAATACTTACGTTTTAAATCAGGATTACACAAACATTTTGTTTTGAAAACATAAGAACGTCAACTCGTGAATGGGAACTAATTTAATAAAGGGTGGAAATTAACTTTTAATAAAATAAAAACTAATTTTGACAAAAATGTAATGATTTAATGAAATGAAAACTAAATAACGAAATCGCTCTCAGCTTTGTCAATTGTGATTGGCTCGTCATCGCGTGATCATCAAAACATGAGATATCTTGTAAGCAGCAGTAATCACTGATAAGAAAAGCGTGAACGAAAGGAAAATCACAAAAAGTTCATTGTATGAAAATATAATAAATTTATCTTGGTCGCTTCGCAAATTGTGCTTAATTTAATTTTCCCGAAGTTTTTTGTGTTTCATTCTTGGCTCGTTATGCCATGCCGTCTGAAGGAGGCAGCATAATTTTTTGTTGTCAATTATTATTCAATTTAAAATTAACATTTACCAGTCACCCTGTGGCAAAGTAGCTGCTTTTTTTAAATTTAATTTTTAGTGCAAATTCTGCTATGAATTTCTTTTCTACTGTAGTTACTAATTGTCTTTGTATTTGTGTAAATTATTTATGTAATCTAAATTCATTTCTGATCCCATTGACCCACTGATACCAGGTCTAGACAGCGAGCTACTGGCGATTTTCCATTTAGGACTTACTTCAGTCTGATCTCAATCGTGCAAGACTTGTGAAGTCCGTCTTAAATTAAGTTTGTGGATTAACATTTTTCAAAAACAAGTTTTTGAGAATAATGTGAGAGAAAATTTTGACAACCTGTTTTAAGTGTTTATTTGGTTTCTGTTTGCATGTGCTGCCTGTGAATTTACCAACAAAAACTATAAATAAAATTGGTGTTTAAGGATTTTTGCATCATCAAAATATTTAAATCTCTATCCCTTTTATCCTTTTTCTTGCTCTTTGTTTCTTATTTATAAGAATTTGCAATGAAACTTTTCACAAATAAATCAGTAATTGTATGAAAATCTCAAGCTCTGTTCTCTTTTGTTTCAGTAAAAACAATTTTCCAAGATTCCCGTCTCTCCAAGTGATTGATACTGATGGATTGACGAGCATAAAACATTTTGCAAAAAAATAGTCAACCTTAGTATTTTCTGCACGTTCAGTAGTTGTTCTTAAGTACATAATTATTTAAATGATTTATTTCATGTTAGTTTGTGTAGCGCTTATTGTTTTGTTGTATCGCCATTGGAGTAAGATTGAAAATGAGTGTCCTTCCAGTACGTATTGCCAGTTCTTTAAAATTACTAAAATTAGTAAATTAGTAAATTAGTATTGAGAAATTTTAGATTGTAAAATTTGTTCAAAAAATATATAAAATAACAATTAATCCTGTTTCAAAATTATTTTTTGGAATTCAAAACTGCGTGTTTTTGTGCAAGTTGTGTTTTAGTTTTTTTTTTTTTAAATCGTCCTTGTTTTGTTAAAGCCATCGACATTTTCATCCAGTTTCGTCTCACCAAGCCGTGTGATAATGTTCTCATGTATAACATACTTAGTATCACCATCTTTAATCCAAAACAATTGCATAACACGCGCTCGTTTATTAAATCATTACAGAGTCGACCGTGGACGAATGCAAAGAGGCTGACATCCTTGATAAGAAGCCGATAAGACGGGTCAAGTTCTCAAACGAAAATATTGCATTTGACGACTGTGCAAATAATATTGATGAGACCGTGATCGTAAACGGAGGAGACGCGTCAACTACTAGTGCAGCTGGTAACAAGAATCAATCGCCAATGGAGTCATCCGAGAAGCCGAGCTTTCTGGTAAGACAGCCGCGACAATTACTTAGCTGGCGTCTGAAGATTATTGTATGATTTTGCGTTTGTTCAATGAAACAGGTGGGCGACGAGGGAGATGCGGTGCAAGAGGCTACTGAAGCTGTGGACAGTTTTCCGCAGACGATGGAAAATGGCACCAAATATAACAACGACTTGACGGAGAAGCGCAAGAGGCTCAGGTGAGTTTATCAATCAGCGGTTATTTCTTTTGATAATTGTCAAAAGTTGTTTACTTTCTTTCGATATCGGGAGCAATTATTGTGTGAGTGAATTGAATATTGAATGCAATTCGTGATAATTTATGAATGCTTGGCACGTTTTTATGGTTGATAAAGAAGTGGTGAAATTGATGAACTTGAAAATAAGATTCTAATAATTGTTGAAGAGATTACAGGGTTCAGTCAAATACATTTTTTTGTGATTTGCTAAGTTTTTGCATCTTAAAAAATAACTTTATCAGTATTTTAAATCTTATTTATTGTATCAAATATAATGGGCTCAAGTTTTCTAAAATTAAACTTTCATTATTTACAAAACATTAATCGATTTGATTTTGAGATAAAACTAATCTTTTCTTTAAATTTTTTAATTTGTTTTTAACGATAAATAATTGTTTTGATTGAGAAATCGTAATTAATTTTTTTTCACGATTTTTTCTACGTTTTCAAAATTAAACATTACTTTTAACAACAATAATCGCACAACGCGACAATTAATAATCGAACTAAAACTGACTGAATGTAAGGAATTCGCATCGATGACGTCTTTCAGCAAACACGCGATTTTGTGACAATTATTAATTCAAGTAAAAGCGTTTTCAACTGATAAAAGTTTTCACATATACACATACATTTGCCAAATAGTAAAGAATTTCCACAACATTTTGAGAACACACGTGAGTTGTGAGACTGCGCAGATAGAACGTCGTTAATTATGCCGCTCTCCTTTTTATTGTGAGTGGTTAGTATTTTTTTGTAGAATTTAAGACAAAACCTTAAGACAGGTCACTGTTTAAAACACTTAAAAACAAAAACAATGAAAGAACCACAAACTCAATCGTCGCTGAAGCACGTCTTGACTAAAACTGCCTTGTAATATCATACGATTCATCTTAAGCAGTTCACAGCTGAGCAGCTCCCAACGTCTTTGGCGCAGCTTCGCAAATCAATGACGTCCACACATAACATTTTCTCTGTAGAGCTTTTCAACTTGTGCTTTTGTATTGAGTATTTTTTTTTGTTTTGTGAATGAATAATTATCTTACTTCACACACGATCGTATGTAAATGGCCGTGAAGAAAGTGGGTAGCTTTGGAAGTGGCAATAATAACGCACCGTCTTATCCATGTGTGTGGATAAATTGTGTGTATGGCGCAGTGAGAGACTCAGTATCGACTTGCGAGCCACCAGCCAATAAACCGCCCAACTTCAAATCAGTGTTGATTCGGACGTGGCGTGTAAAGTACGACGGGTTAGGCTCACCGCATTTGGTCCCTTTTTTTGGCGTTTTTATCCAGTTTTTCTTTGGCTAATTGTATTGTTAGTTTGTGGTTTTTGAAAAGTTAAAAGATTAATCATTTGCAGACACATTCGCTGATTTAAGGAAAAACTGCGCAGCAAAATATTAGCATTGCATTGAAAATACATTAAAATCGCGGTCAAAGACGTTAGTGCGGGCCTGTCTGCAGTGTCGTAACGTAATTTAAAGATTTCTCGGGAAAATTTCTCTTTTCGTGTTTGGACATTGACCACTGCGGCGTGGGGACAGTGCAGTTTTCGGAGGTATTTGTATGCAGGTTGTCGCGACGCAGGCATATGGCAACTCATTTGGAATTTGCGGTCGGTTTTCATTTAAACTTGCACTGAAATGCAAGCAGTTTCTGGTTTATTGTGACATTTTCTTACAGTTTTACTCATGTAATTATTTCTTATATGCTCTACTCATTAAAATCGTGTGCTGTGCAGTTTCTTTTTCTTTAACATTTTAATTCTTGATTAAACAAATCACCAAATGTGTTTAGCCAATGTTGTTTAACTTTAACAAACATTCCAGTATTTACTTACGTGGTTTTTCACGCATATTTGTCAGTGCCTCAAGTAAGTCATGGATAAATTCGTAATTATATTCGATAAACTATAACGTATTTGTGCGTTTCCCCCGTTTCTGTGTAATTTCCGACGACGAGTTCGACCCATTCAAATACTAATAAGTTATTGATTTTCGCCTGATCAACGACAGGACTTTGTGTCAGCGTAATTTGAATATAACAAAAAAAAAAACTCAAAATTTGTGTCATTCAATAAGTGAAGGAAAAGAGTGAAAAGTGTCGTCTCTATGTATTTGTGGTAGCTACATAAAACTGTGGAAGAAAATGTTGAAACGTCGTCCAAGCAAGCGATTTGTGTTGGCCGAAAGTGGCGAGGAGAACACTTGGGACTCCACGGTGGACGCTAGCGGCGAGTGTCCATCGCCAGCTATAGACGTGAACAGCAGCGGCAGCAGCACTTCGAGCGGCGTCGGCGGCGCCAACAACAGCACCGGCGTCGGTGGTGTCGCTAGTAGCAACGCCACGGCGGCGACGGCTAATAATTGTTTAAACGCTGAAAATGAAAATATTAAGTAATTGCAGCTACATAATATGACTTTACTTCACTTCAATTGTTGCTATTTACATACCTTTTTGACTTTGAGTGTAATTGCAACTGTGACGGCCCTAAACCTTCCTCTTGTCTCTTTCTCAAGCAAATCTTTCATTTTGTCTAACTTTCACTTAAATTCACTTACAATTTGTAAATACACTCAAATCGCCTTAATTTCAATGAAAGTAAAGTACATTTGATCTAAAGTAACATTTGTAGTTTTATATTTGCATTTTTAATTCCAAAATCATATTTAAACAATTACTTTCATCGCGTTTCTAGTCATTTTCTTATAAAGAAATGGAACAAACTTCAAGAAATGTCTGCTAAGCAGAGTGAAATGTGGTAAATAAACATTACCATTTACAATAACAACGATTTTAAATGTATTTTATTATAATTTTTTTTGCTGTAATTATATTTTTAAGCAAACTTAACAGTTTTCTGCAACTCACGAATGCAGTTTTTTTTTTATTTTGAGCTTTTGATATTAAATTGATGGATTAGACGATTATCTTGTTTTTCACTCAATTTCAATTGCATTTGACGACATGCGAATAGAATAATAATAATAAACAAATTAAATGTAAACACGTCAGAGCTAAAATCAATTCGTTTTGCAAAAAATTGTCCAAAAAAAAAACTCGTGGAGCAAGGCTCAACGTTGAAAATGAATTATCTAAGATTAGCTTGAGGATTTAAATAATCGAAGCCTTGGCCTTGTTATGAGTTTCATTTGTACGATTTTACTAAATGGAAGATTAAGCTTTAGTGGTCAAACAACTTTGAGAAATCTACGTAATAGTTGCTTGTTTTAAATCGTAAAAGACGCTTTAAAATGTTAGCGACCTCTATGTCTTGTAGAATTGTCTCGAGACATTTTTTTGCTGTTTTTATTATTGCAATATTCGTAAATAAAAGAATTTTAGTTGTCAAAATGTAATTTTTTAAGACTTTTTCATGTGTTTTATACACTTTAAACAAATAGTGGTTTTAAATAATTAATGTACTTATGGGATAAAGATGATATCATCTTGGGAGAATCTTGTTTTAAGAAGATTGTACAGTAAAAATGCCTATTTTGTGCTTTTATTAGATTTTTTTTTGTTGCATTTTTTGTTGTGGATGATTTTGTGTGCATTGCTTTCGATAAACCAATTGTTTCGAATACACCTAATTGGATTCTAACATTCCTAGGCCCAGCATGTCGCGAGGCACGGGCCTCGGACTGGAGCGGCATCAAGAACGAGATTTTGTTTTGGCCACCACAGAGGAGTTCGTGAAGCGCTTCGACGGCACGCGCGTCATCAACAAGGTAAATAGCTTTTTTTTTTCAACTTTACGATGATTTTGAATTTTCCCATCGATAACCCAGTGACGCCAAAGATGCTGTTTGTATTTGGTGGCAAAGCATAACTTGTGAATTAAAAGAGTCTCTACTCGCTGAGAAAACATTTAGAATTGCGTCAACAGCCTTGATTTATCACTCCAACTAGTTTTTTTTTATGTCTAACGTCTCTTTGCAGATGTTTTGCGTATTTGCCTTATACTTGAATGATTCTAAGTTTTTATCAGTTCTTACGTCTACTGAGAGTTTTAATTAATGTCGGTTTTATTTCTTTATTTAAACAGGTCCTCATCGCCAACAATGGCATCGCTGCCGTCAAATGCATGCGCTCCATTCGTCGCTGGTCCTACGAGATGTTTAAGAGTGAACGCGCCATCAAATTTGTCGTCATGGTAAACAACAACATAATCAAATCGGTTTCGATTGATCTTATTAAACATGTACCGTCTTTCAGGTGACACCAGAAGATTTGAAAGCCAATGCAGAATACATCAAAATGGCTGACCACTATGTTCCAGTGCCTGGAGGCTCAAACAACAACAATTACGCAAACGTAGAGCTGATCCTTGACATTGCACTGCGAACTCAAGTGCAAGCTGTTTGGGCCGGCTGGGGTCACGCCTCAGAGAATCCGAAACTGCCGGAGTTGCTGCACAAAAACGGACTTGTCTTTTTGGGGCCTCCCGAGAAAGCAATGTGGGCCCTTGGTGACAAGGTGGCTTCTTCGATTGTCGCACAAACCGCTGAAATTCCCACGCTGCCATGGTCTGGCTCTGAGTTGCGAGCGCAATACAGTGGCAAAAAAATCAAAATCTCCAGCGAACTGTTCGCACGTGGTTGCGTCAATACAGTAGAAATGGGCTTAGCTGCTGCTAATAAAATCGGCTATCCGGTTATGATTAAGGCATCTGAAGGAGGCGGCGGTAAAGGTATTCGCCGAGTTGATACACCTGAAGATTTTCCTGCGTTCTTCCGCCAGGTGCAAGCCGAAGTTCAGGGTTCTCCGATTTTCGTGATGAAACTGGCGAGCAGTGCCCGTCACTTGGAGGTGCAGCTGCTGGCTGATCAGTACGGCAACGCAATCAGTTTGTTTGGACGTGATTGCTCTATTCAACGACGTCATCAAAAGATTATTGAGGAGGCTCCCGCTATAGTGGCCCGCCCAGAGGTGTTCGAGGATATGGAGAAGGCGGCTGTGCGCTTGGCCAAGATGGTGGGATATGTTAGTGCAGGTACTGTTGAGTATTTGTACGACTCTGAGGGTCAGTACTATTTCTTGGAGCTCAACCCTAGGCTACAAGTGGAGCATCCCTGTACTGAAATGGTGGCTGATGTCAATTTGCCGGCATGTCAGTTACAAATTGGAATGGGAATTCCGTTGTATCGCATCAAGGATATTCGTTTGTTGTACGGAGAGAGTCCATGGGGTTCGACAATCATTGATTTCGATAATCCACCGAATAAGCCGCGTCCATGGGGTCATGTTATTGCTGCGAGAATCACGTCGGAAAATCCAGATGAAGGATTCAAACCTAGCTCGGGAACGGTTCAGGAATTGAATTTCCGTTCGAGTAAAAATGTTTGGGGATACTTCAGTGTTACTGCATCTGGTGGATTGCACGAATTCGCTGATTCACAATTTGGCCATTGTTTCTCATGGGGAGAAAATCGCCAACAGGCTAGAGAGTAAGCTTCCGGGTTCTTGGAACAATATGCAAGAGTATTAACTTAATTTTTTTTTAGAAATCTTGTGATTGCATTGAAAGAGCTTTCAATTCGTGGTGATTTCCGCACAACTGTTGAGTATCTTATCACTCTGCTAGAGACAAACAGCTTCTTGGACAACACCATCAACACCGCATGGCTTGACGCTTTAATCGCCGAACGTGTTCAATCAGAGAAACCAAATATTTTGCTTGGCGTTATCTGTGGGTCGCTTCTTATTGCTGATCGACAAATTACAGAAACATTTACCAGCTTCCAGACATCATTAGAAAAGTATAAATCTCATGGTTTTCATTTTGAGTTAAAATAACAATTATTTTTCCCATTTTAGAGGACAAATCCAGGCTGCTAATACACTCACCAATGTCATTGACGTAGAATTGATATCCGAGGGTACCCGATACAAGGTACAGGCAGCCAAGAGTGGTGCTAATTCATACTATCTGTTTATGAATGGTTCATTCAAAGAAGTTGAAGTTCATCGTCTGTCAGACGGCGGTATGTTATTATCCATGGAAGGTGCCAGCTACACCACCTACATTAAGGAGGAAGTCGACCGCTATCGCATTGTCATCGGCAATCAAACATGTGTCTTTGACAAGGAAAATGATCCATCGTTGCTGCGCAGTCCGTCCGCTGGCAAACTTATAAATTTGCTCGTTGAAGATGGTGCTCATGTCAATAAGGGACAAGTTTACGCTGAAATCGAGGTCATGAAAATGGTGATGACACTGACATCACAAGAAAACGGAACAGTTACATTTGTTCGTCGTCCTGGTGCAGTTCTTGATCCAGGTTCTTTAATTGGTCACCTAGAGCTGGATGACCCATCGCTTGTTACAATTGCACAGCCCTACAAGTCTCCATTCCCACCCACCGACTACTTGCATGTTCCCGAAAAATTAAATCGAATTCACAACAACTACAAAGCCATCCTGGAGAATACTCTTGCTGGTTACAGTCTTCCAGATCCATACAATGCGCCTCGTCTTCGTGAGATCATTGAAAAATTCATGCAGAGTTTACGGGATCCATCACTGCCACTGTTAGAGCTGCAAGAGGTAATCTCCACAATTTCTGGACGCATTCCACCCTCTGTGGAGAAGAAGATTCGCAAGATGATGACACTGTACGAGCGCAACATAACCAGTGTGTTGGCGCAGTTCCCTTCGCAACAAATTGCCAGTGTTATCGACCATCATGCTGCGACCCTCCAGAAGCGCGCTGACCGTGACGTGTTCTTCCTGACGACTCAGGGTATCGTACAGTTGGTGCAACGCTATCGCAACGGAATACGCGGTCGCATGAAGGCTGTCGTCCATGAGCTGCTGAAGCAGTACTTTGCTGTTGAATCTCTGTTCCAGCATGGTCACTATGACAAGTGCGTGGCTTCCATTCGTGAAAAATACAAGGACGACATGCAAACTGTGGTGAATACAATTTTCTCGCACAGTCAGGTGGCTAAGAAGAATTTGCTGGTGACTCTGTTGATTGATCATTTGTGGGCCAATGAACCAGGATTAACCGACGAATTAGCGGCCACATTAAATGAGCTTACATCATTGAATCGAGCAGAACATTCGCGAGTCGCTTTGAGAGCGCGTCAAGTGCTGATTGCTGCTCACCAACCAGCCTACGAGTTGCGCCACAATCAAATGGAGTCTATTTTCTTGTCTGCTGTCGACATGTATGGCCATGATTTCCACCCTGAGAATCTTCAAAGACTCATTCTTTCGGAAACATCCATTTTTGACATTTTGCATGACTTTTTCTATCACTCCAACCGATGTGTGTGCAACGCTGCCCTCGAGGTTTATGTGCGCCGGGCCTACACTTCATATGAGCTGACCTGTTTACAGCACCTGCAACTGTCCGGAGAAGTTCCCATTATCCACTTCCAGTTCCTGTTGCCTGTCGCCCATCCAAATCGTGCACCAATTGAAGGTCTCGAGATTGAGAAGCAACCCCAAGGCTCATTTATGCGAACCGGCTGCATGGCGGCATTCGACAACTTCGAGCACTTTAAGAACTACTCTGATGAGATTCTGGATCTTTTGGAGGATGCTGCCTCAACTGCTTATGTCAGTAACAAAGTTCTAGATGCAGTTGATCAAGCCGACTCAGTGTCAGATGGGCGATGCAGTACTTCAATTAATGTAAGCTTGTCTGACCCAACTGGTCGTCCTGGTGAGCCAGGAGAGCAGGGAGACGAGTCTAGCGAACCAATTCACATTCTAAGTGTAGCTATTCGAGGCACTGGTGACATGGATGATCTGGAAATGGCTAACATGTATGGTGCATTTGTGCTGGAGCATCGCGATGAATTGTTGCGTCGTCGTATTAGGAGGATTACGTTTGCCGCTCTTAAGAAGCGACAGTATCCTAAATTCTTTACATATCGTGCACGTGACATGTTCACCGAAGATAGAATCTATCGTCATTTGGAACCAGCTTGTGCATTCCAGTTAGAAATCAATCGCATGCGAAACTACAATTTGGAGGCACTGCCGACGGCAAATCAAAAAATGTACCTGTATCTGGGTAGAGCCAAGGGTTCCAAGGGAATCGATGTGACCGATTATCGATTCTTCATTCGCTCCATAATTCGACATTCCGACCTAATAACGAAGGAGGCATCATTTGAGTACCTGCAAAATGAAGGCGAACGAGTACTCCTCGAAGCGATGGACGAGCTGGAAGTGGCGTTTTCGCATCCGCAAGCCAAACGCACAGATTGCAATCACATTTTCTTGAACTTTGTGCCCACTGTCATCATGGATCCAGGCAAAATCGAAGAATCCGTCACGAAGATGGTAATGCGATACGGTCCACGCTTATGGAAGTTGCGTGTGCTGCAAGCTGAATTGAAGATGGTCATTCGACAGTCCCCACAGTCGCCCACACAGGCTGTTAGGCTGTGCATTGCTAATGACTCTGGATACTTCCTAGACATTACAATGTACACCGAAGTCACGGACAAGGAGAATGGCGTTATTCGTTTCAATGCTTACGGTCCGACGCAAGGTCCACTGCATCAACTGCCGATATCAACGCCATACACGACTAAGGACTTTTTGCAGCAAAAGCGCTTCCAGGCGCAGTCCAATGGCACCACTTACGTGTACGACATTCCAGATATGTTCCGTCAGATGACCGAGCGACATTGGCGTGAATTCTCAAAGGCGAGGCCGTCAGTTGACATTCGCATGCCAGAGAAGGTATTGCTGGAGTGTGTAGAGCTCGTCCTGGACGGTGATGAGTTAGTGGAGCTGCAGCGTCTGGCTGGTGAGAATAATTGCGGCATGGTTGCTTGGAGGATTGTCTTAAGTACACCAGAGTATCCAAAAGGTCGTGAGATTATTGTCATTTCCAATGATTTGACCTTCTTTATTGGATCTTTTGGTCCAAATGAAGACATTTTGTTCAACAAGGCGTCTGAGTTGGCACGTGAAAGAAAGGTACCGAGGATTTATGTGTCATGCAACAGTGGCGCCCGAATTGGTTTAGCTGAGGAAGTAAAGTCCCTCTTTAAAGTAGCATGGGAGGATCCCGATGAACCGGACAAAGGCTTCAAATATCTATACTTGACTACCGAGGATTACAGCGAAATCGCCAACACAAATTCAGTTCGAGCTATTCTCATCGAGGATGAAGGTGAGCCACGCTACAAAATCACCGACATCATTGGAAAACAGGATGGTTTAGGTGTGGAGAATTTGAGATACGCTGGAATGATTGCCGGCGAAACATCGCGCGCTTACGATGAGATTGTCACCATTTCGATGGTGTCTTGCCGAACAATCGGCATCGGATCTTATCTGGTGCGTCTGGGACAGAGAGTAATTCAAATTGAGAACTCGCACATCATCCTGACGGGCTATGCTGCCCTGAACAAGTTACTTGGCCGTAAAGTTTACGCTTCAAACAATCAGTTGGGTGGTATCCAGATTATGTACAACAACGGCGTGTCGCACAAAACAGAAGCCGTCGATCTGGATGGCGTCTACACAATCCTGGACTGGCTGTCATACATTCCCGCTTACAAGACGTGTGAGCTGCCCATTGTGATACCGAATGATGTGATTGAGCGCGCCGTCGGTTTTACGCCGACCAAGTCGCCATACGATCCTCGCTGGATGTTGGCTGGTCGACCAAGTCCGACGAATCCCGGCGAATGGGAATCTGGCTTCTTTGACAAGGATTCCTGGTCGGAGATTATGGAGCCCTGGGCACAGACGGTGGTGACGGGACGCGCCCGCTTAGGTGGCGTACCCGTAGGTGTTATTGCTGTTGAGACACGCACTGTCGAAGTTACTATGCCGGCTGATCCCGCAAATTTGGATTCAGAGTCGAAAACACTGCAACAGGCTGGACAGGTTTGGTATCCTGATTCATCGTACAAAACGGCGCAGGCAATTAAGGACTTTGCACGCGAGGAGTTGCCACTTATGATCTTTGCCAACTGGAGAGGTTTCTCAGGTGGAATGAAAGACATGTACGAGCAGATTGTCAAGTTCGGAGCGTACATCGTGGACGCCCTCAGGGAGTACAAGCAACCTGTGCTGATCTATTTGCCGCCCAATGCTGAGCTGAGAGGAGGAGCTTGGGCTGTGTTGGATTCGCTGATTAATCCGCGCTACATGGAAACGTATGCTGATCCAGAGTCACGCGGAGGTGTCCTGGAGCCAGAGGGAATCGTTGAAGTTAAATACAAGGAAAAGGACTTGATCAAGACTATTGAACGCATCGATCCTGTTGTTGTAAATGTAAGTTTTATCTCATAGACATCAATTCGTTTTAATTAATTGGATTTGTATTCTAGTTGACAAAGCAATTGGCAGCTAGCGATGATAAGGACCAGAATTTGGAGATGGAGAAAAAAATCAAAGCACGCACGCAAAGTCTTTTGCAAGTTTACCACACGGTGGCTGTTCACTTTGCTGATTTGCATGACACGCCAGAACGAATGCTGGAAAAGGGGTGCATTAATGAGATTGTTCCCTGGCGCACATCCAGGAGTTGGCTGTATTGGCGGTTAAGGCGTCTTATTCTTGAAGATGTAAGTTTAAACTAAATATTTACGATAAGTGATTTGCTAATATTTCTTTAATTCCAGCAATATATTAAACAAATATTGAAAGCACAAGACAATTTATCAGTTGGACAAGCACAATCCATGTTGAGGAGATGGTTTGTTGAGGATAAAGGAGCCACAGAGGTGAGTTGCAGAGAATCACTATTTTATTGAATTCAAGCTAAATAAACTTATTTTTAAAGGCATACGCATGGGAGCAAAACGAGGCTGCTGTTAAGTGGTTGGAGAAGCAAAAGGACTCCCAGTCGACAGTATCATTTAACATCAATGCAGTTCGCCGAGCGGCGGTTATCTCTCAGATTCAAAAGGCTCTTGAGGTAAGTCACTTTAAAAAAAGCTTTGTTGGATTTATACTTAAAATGAACCTTTCCATAAACAGGAATGTCCCGAAATCGCGATGGAAGCCGTCGTGGGCATCTGCCAAACGTTGAACCCATCCAATCGTGGCGAAGTCGTGCGCACACTAGCCCAACTCGACCTTGCCGAAAACGCCGGCTTAAGTGACTCCGGCCTGATTGGATGACCGGCAAACTACTAGGCTAGCGCGTGAGGACGCTCTACTTTTAGTACATAAAGGATTTATGTATATGTCTATTTACCTTCGTAAGAAATCGTCATTGTGTGGCAGTCGTTTTTTAACTATATCGCAGCTTTATCGGGGATGTCTACATTTGTTATATAACGTTTTTACTGTTCTCCTTTTTAATCATTTTGTTGGTCACTTTGTAAGTTACATTTAAATTGTATCTTGATTTTGTCTTAAATTAAGAAACCACAATTAATGCGAAAACTATTATTATCAAATTTAATAAATAAACAAAACTTATATATTCGAATATTTAGCGAGTGGGAAAGTCTAATAAATTGTATAATAAGGTATTTAGTGATAAGAAAAAAAAAACAGAAAACGCTTTGGTTGTAATTATTTTTTATTAAATTAAAATTTATTCACAAAAATACTGCACTGGTTTGATTGTAATAAGTTT
>JANSTS010013434.1:9590-35796 GCA_026546915.1 Sylvicola fuscatus
TAAAAATAGTTTTTGATGCGTGCACTGATGTATTAATATTTTCAATTATTTCTGGAAATTTTAGGTTTGAGGCTTTATACAACGACCAACGATATATTGATGCCTTAAATAATTAATTGCTTGTTGACATCACATGAGTACTTGTTTTTAATTAAAATTCCTCGTTTGCTTGACGCGACGAAATCACCATATGAATAGTAAATGTAAACAGGCTAAATGTACACCGTCAGTAAATCAAGGGCAAAGCGGCCAAACTAATTTATCCTTATTTGTAATTTGACTATTCACTCATATGGAACATGTGTATTGATCATTACGATATACAAGAACTCAAAAATAAATATTTTTGTGGTATATCATCTTTAGATTAAAGACGAAGAGTGATTAATGATTTAAAAACAATTACAAGAAATCATAGCCAGCTTATCTTAAGCATATTTTCGAAATGAAATAAAAATGCCTCGAGCGATTCGTGTGCTCACTTTAAAAAAAAAGTGAGCTTTAGCTGGTAGCTTTTTTAGTTTTTTTTGCATCAGGCCTTTGGCGCATTTTACATCCTTTTTCCCTTTTGTGAAAGGATATATTTCAACTCCATTATGTCGTCTGTACTCGTTACGTATCATTTTCCATTGGATATGCATCCAATGGCTCCATTTGCTCTTTATTTATACTTTTCAATGGCTGCCTTGAACAGAGCCAAACCAGCGGGAATTCGTGAAATGCACATCGCAAAATGCACAGACACGGCAACCACACGGTCATGAATGCAGTCCTTGTTCAATTTCCGGCTGAATGTTTACCTTTCTAACCGGAAATTGAACAAGCAATGTACTTAAATAAACATTTTAAATGTCTCAATATGTAATATGAGTACACAAAAATGTTGCATTCAAAACACAAAGAACCAACAAGTTTATTTCTTTACTTGAGTTCAAGGATAGTTCTATTCGTATAATAAAAATGCATTTTTCTCGAAATGATTCAGACTATAGCCAAGAGTTCTGTCCATTAAAACTAAAGTGTGAATGGGGCAATGCTTATAATAAGATTTAATCTTTCAATTAAGCACTTAAAGAAGAATAATTGTTTGAAAGTTTTGCCGCCCACTCTTTAACATCCTTCATTATGAAAACGTATTCCATTTACATTCAATTTGTCCTCATTTACCTTTATTGCCCATTTATAAATCTTGAAATTGCTTAATTCACAAGTTCCTCATTATGTTATTTGAATAAGGTCTTCTTTATTGTGTGTAATTAAAAGGTTAAAAAAAAAAATTGTTTGTGGTTTTAATCTTTCAAAAAAACCATATAAGAAATAAAATAATTATACTTTGATGTACACACAATATAACTGAAATGTTTTAAAGCTTTTTAAGGTAAAAGCCGCGTTTGAATGTTTAAATTTTTACAAAAAGTCGGTAACACGAGCAAAAGCATTTTTATTGGTCCTTGGTCGAATGTTATGAGCGTTGCATTATTTATACAGCTCAATATCGTTTATTGCATGTTTCATTTTTTTTGCTGTCTTTTTCAAGTGATTCGATGTCCGATAAAAGCAAAAAAAAATTAATACGTTTTTTCGAAACATTTACAGACATAAATTGAATGTTTTTTTTTTTTATTGTTGGTAACATTTTATTAATTTTAAATATTTACTCCTACATGCAATTCACTCATGTTAATGTGGTTTCGTGTTTGCTTGATAAAAATAAAGCTTTATGTTGATTGATCGTGCAAAAGGTATCTCGTTCGTCATACTCAATTGATTAAGATTAGAAAAAAGATCATATTTCATAAAAAAGCACATCATATCTTTTTCCATAACCGATTATAATAAAAATATAAATAGACTTTGGTCGATGAAATTTGATCCATTTCAAACCACAAATAATTGACCTGTACAGTTTAATATTGTGTAGATTATGGCAAATTCCTATGCTCCCTAAACTGTGAAACGACAACACTTTTGCTGGTAGAAGGCCGTTACGTGAATATAAGCAATTAATTTAAATGGAACCATAATTCACCATAAAATGGCAGAGCAACACGCAAAAAATACGTTCCTTTCAGATCCTGTCTAGTTTTTGTAGTAAAGCACTCTCGTCTTATTGCGTACTCGTCAGTTTTATTTCGATTATTATCAAAAGCAAATGCCACTTTCAACCCCCACCCGCTACCTCTTTCATGAATGAAGACGTGTAAAAACGAAAGGAATTCGGCAACGTGAAACACAATCAAAATCAAGTGGGGACATTGTGAAAAGGGAATACTTAAAAAGGTTTCATGAAAACAAAGTGATTAAATAAAAAGCGGCAAATTACGACGTGCCGGAGAACAAAAACTAATGACAATAAGAACACGACAATAATAATTATTTAAGTTGTGTTTTTTAGGAAGCCGATACTCTACGATTGGCTTGTTTTTAGGTGTTAGCCGAACGGAATGGTCCCACTACGCGTGTCGATTAGTTAAGAAGGATATGATGCCATTCAGGCGATGATTGTCGTCGGAAAAAGTGGCGTAGCTAAATACAACTCGAATGTTAATGATGACAATTAGACCAATAAAAATTATAATAAAGATAAGGACTGTAGAAACGATAGCTTTGAGCAAATACCCGGAATGAAAATTTATACTGTTCAAATAAAATGAAAGTAATTGAGATAGGCCATTAAGAACAGGGTGGTAGGTTGGATTGTCATTGGGGACGTTTGTTTAATTAACATCTTGGGCCAACTCTTTGCTGACACGTTTGACGCGCTTCTATCTTTGTCGGTGTTGAATGCTTTTTAGTCTCAAGTATCATTTGTTTGATATTAACCAAGAATTCATCCTTATCCAGTGAATTTACTTATTGCTCTGTATTTGAAGGCGTACCGTCTTTCCCAGCAAGCATGCACAGTTATCTATCTTTATCTTCCCTTATACATTACCATCATTAATGTGTCAATGGAGCATAAACTGATCACTTTTCAGTTTTCAATGACTATAATTTTTGCACCCACCACGTCTGGGCGGCAGACTACACATATTGAAACTGATACACACAATGACGCAACTACACGATTACCAATCAATACACCGAAGGATTACCTAAACGAGAATTGGGAACAGATGTTCTGGGATTTGGTTTCCCGGCAATTAAAATTGCACAATCCCATACAATGATTTCTAAATATCCACATTAAGCTTAAATTTTCTTTTTTTGATACGAAGGATGTGTGCAAAGAGTGCACACTGCACAAGCCATTAAACTACGTCAAAAAATCCTTCTACAATAGTTGAAAAATGCAGCTATGGCACTAGAAGATTTACAATAGTTAAAGAGGGCCATTTCTCATTGAGTCCGTCCGGTAATGTATTTCAATATGTTTAGCCACAGAAATATATTGCAAAGATTAATTTTCAACGAGATGAACAGACAAACATATACAATGGAATCTTTTAATTAAATACACAAAGTTTAAATTGAACAAAGCCAAAACAATTAGTTACTCTTTAATTAATTCACAATGTAATGTAAATCCATTCAAATCTGAATACATTACAAGTCTAATAAGAATCAAAAATTGAATAATTCACGATCTACCGAGCTGCATATGGCAGGGAGACGCACAAAATTTTAGGACCTCGAAACAGGGTTTCTCAGATATCATTAAGAAATTATGCCAAACATATGTCTGCATATTATGCAAGATAGTCAAACTTTAATGATGTGCAATTTCTTCAAAATCCATTATAAACAACTGGTCAGAAGTTGCTGTTTAATTTAAACTAACCACGAACTTTTAACATTAAAGGTACAAATATACACTTACAAATTTATGATTAACCATACGAATTAAAATATTAATATATTTGATTGAATAAGTGTATTTGCTTTTATATTTGTATATGCAATGAAAAAAAAATCATTTCGATAAATGATCAATAACTTCAAATGGGTAATTTAAAAAAAAATTAAAATAAAATAACAATAAGAATTATGTAAGAAAGTTACCAAAAAGTTATTTCACGCGATGAGCCCCTTTAAGATCATGTTTAATGTATATTGAATTAATACAAGGAAGTGGAGGACGAACTGTGAAAGTAGCGAGTTTACGTGCCTAAATGTAAAGCTTGTAAACGGTATGCCGCGACAGACGCAATTCACATCTACTGATAAATTGAAATACCGCTGACAAAACTTCAAGTAAGTACTTATAATGAATAATCGATCAGAGGTATCAGCGTATCGTGAGCTGAAGAAAAACATTTAAGATTGAATCAGCAGGTCATCAACAACAAATCTCAGTCGTTAAATCGACATTTGTTACATTATTATATACGTCTGAGGTTGGTTATTGACTTTCCCACCCACTAAATAACCTAATTTCCAAGATTTCAGGATATTAGGTATTCGATTTCAGTCTTTTTGCAACGTCATTTGTATTGTCCATAAGGACACAATTTTATATTCACTTCTACAATTAATTAACATTGTAATTGAATTACAATTATCTTCAATTTGTTAGAGACTAAATATACCCTCGTGCAGTTAATTAGTATTATAATTGGTCCATTTTAAATAATCTATAGATTTGAAAGAAATTTTGTGTATGAGAAAAGCGTCTGCGTCACAGGCAGCTTAAAGGACACGCAGTGACTGTGCTCGACCCGGCGACTTAATACGATGAAAAATTGAGCATTAACTTCACGCACATATAAATGTAAACAAGATAAATCTCTATTAACATATTGCTCACTTTTCCGGACGACGACACGGTGTGGGTGGGCCATGGGCATGGACAAGATGGACCTTGAACGTGCGCGTTGTACAAAAACAACAGGGGAATGACCGGAGTTTGTGTGTCGGCGGCCGAAAGGAATTTTGCGACGCACAGCCATTATAATAATAAATATTAGACTAAGATAATGGCCCGAAGAAAACCCGCACACAGTTCAACGGTGGGGATGAACCGAAAATTATGAAGCACAAGAAAAGATAAATAATGAACTAGAAAGCAGAGACCTAATCACAAAAGGGCTCTATGAAACGAGGCCATGCCAATGAAATATCCCTTGTGTGCTTTTAAGTTTTATGTTCAAACTTCTACGAACACCAAAAAAATTCCATCGAATAGCTTTATGGGCGTCGTATTAATAGCATAAAGCTTCGCCTCTCCGCATTTCTTAACATCAATTATTTTATAGATGTACACACAGTGCAGGTCAAACACTTGTAAGAAAACATAAAAACAGAAGAAAATGAAATCATAATTTTTATAAAATTACAATTGATTTCAGAAAAAGATATAAAGGGGTTTCATTTACCGATTTGCAGAGGCCCCAGAATATCCTGACGGTCCAGCCAAGGCGAGCGCTTTGTAGCGCGCCTGTTCCTCTGTGGGCAGTACAATGTCTACAGATCTTGACCGAATCGCACCCGTACTGGGAACGGACAGTGTTAATTCTCCATCAGCCGGTGGCTGGAGTTCTTCTGTTTTGCCAGCTGAAGATAACTTTGAGAAGCACGAGTCTACAGACGCGGCACGGTCTCGCTTCAGATCGGGCACTTGCAAATAAATGTCGTGCACAATATCTTCCGGCCGCACAACAGCCACAGCAACTTCAGTTTTGACGACCTCAGCCGTATCCCCATCGATTGTCAGATTCTCAAGAGAGTTGACAGATGGCTCGACAATAGCCTCTTGACGGGATATTGATCGACGGCGGGGACGCGCTTGTGGCATCCATTCATCCAAACAACCGTCACTGGTTAGCTCGATGGTGGGGGATATTGGTGGTACTGGTGTGATTGGCGGTGAGTTAAATGTCGGATAATCATTGGTCGTCGGCGATAGCACAAATGTAATGTTACACGGTGACGATGAGGGTGCACCCCCATATGACAAAGCCGCTGATGGTATAGCGATTGATAGCGATGGCGGGGCCAAACAATTTCCATATTTGGGACTTTCACTGAGACAACCATCCTCAGAGTCATCTTCTTCCTCTGTCTCAACACCAGACTCATCGTCACTGTAGTCAAGTGACTTTGCCTCATTTGTGTCTGACGACGATTGTCGTTCCTGTGATCGATTACGTTCATATTCCTCCACGTATTGACAGTGCACACAGTGCAGCGGCGACTTGCTGGATGAGTTTTTGCGACGCTGAAAGCGACGCGGCACATCTAAGAAGCTGGTGGAATCGTCGGAGCCGGCCGAGTCGAAGCTTCTTGATCGTTGCTGCACTGATGTGGGTGTCGGCACTTGCAGCATGCCCATGCCCGACAGATTGCTCTCCGATTGATTTTGCTGGGTGTGCGACTGAACATGTGGGGATTGGGGATGGGCGCGTTGTGCCTCCAGTTGAATTTCATCAAACGACGCCGATCGTACCTATTTTTGAATATGGTTTGGTGTCGAGAACGTCGTGCGTCACACATGAATTATTGATTATGCGCATTTTGTCGAACAGCCGCGATTTCGAATGCGGGAGGAAAAGAGCAAAATATTCATTTTAGTTAAACTTAAGATTGTTTTAGATAAATCGATCTCATGCGAACTTAAAGAACAAAGAAAACTTTTTTAACCGCACTTAAAAATACGCACAAACATGTTGCTCTTGTATTGAATTACCTCATCAATAGCATGCACAATTCTTCCATGAAACTGTGTTTATGAAGGTTGCCCCATGCAATTAAATTTTATATAAAAAAATCAAAGTTTTACTAATTAAAATCGCAAAAAAACGTGTAAATGCCAATTAGTGAAAATTTAAAATTCGATTGAGAATTGTATCATTAAAACTTTTTGAGAAATGTTTTAAGCTTAAGAAGAATCAGCAAACAAAACCGTATTTCTTAAAAAAAAAAACAGCAGAATTAAAATAACGAAGAAGGGAAACTCGTCAAATAAAGTATTAGGAGTGCACATGCCAAAAAGAAAGTCAGTAATTGTGTCAAAACATCAACAACAACAAAAAAAGACAGAAAAAAGTCGTTATGAAATTGAGAAAATGAGAAAATTCAGAGAAATTGATTTGCATGTCAAATATTGCAAAAACATCAAAATCTATTAAGTATTCTCATTGACCTGCTTGGGTACCTCGAGGCTGCTTTGAGTTTTCATCTCGGCACCTGTCGGCGTCCGAGATCTGGTGAACGTCGAACGCAGTCGATTCATGGTGTTCGTTAGTGGCCACACGGTGACGACCAGGGCGATGCTTATGCAGCAACAATAGACAAAACGTAAAGGTGTTTAGTGACACCTTCCAAACTGCGTCTCGTGTGCACTGTTGCACCTGGCGCTGGCTCTCGCGTTGCGTGTTTTCCACAAAATTATTGTTGAAATCTATTGGCGGCAAGTGATGACAATCGTCCGGTACGACTGGCATTCGATGATTATGCTGCTGAACAGATGCAGTTATCGATTGCTGCGGATGATGCAATTGCGATGGTAGCGGCTGATGGCGGCGGCGGCTGCTGCTACTTCTACTAATTGACAGTTTCTGTCTGTGGCAAATGTTGAGGCTGCTGAGAA
Organism: Sylvicola fuscatus; assembly: GCA_026546915.1. Lineage (NCBI taxonomy): Eukaryota > Metazoa > Arthropoda > Insecta > Diptera > Anisopodidae > Sylvicola > Sylvicola fuscatus. Next base: position 17,119 of record JANSTS010013434.1, read on the forward strand.
CCTCACGACATAAACCGACCGCACATTTCATAGAAGAGGCCGTTTCGTTTGGCCACTGCGTGAGAAAATTCACAATTATTGCATTGCTGCCGGTAACACATGAAAAGAAAATGCTATTGTTTTCTATGACGCAATGCAAACAAACTCATCAAACAAACCAAACAGTTCAATAATCTCAATTTCAATGTAACCATAAACAAAGACACAGCAAAAATTGAAAAATCAAATGAAAACAATGTAAATGTATGCACGCCTGGAGCTACCCTTTTATTCACGATCCCATTACACGTTTTTCGTCTTCTACAAATTTGTCCACCCATTTTAGTCGATACCAACCAATGGTGATTTTAATTGGATTGACTAATCATACAATCAAAAAAAAAACGCTATTTTCATGGCCGGAAGCGCTCTTGGTCGTTGCAATGCAATTGTGTGACGTTTGTAGCTTGTGTACGCTTTTTGGCTGGCTTCCGGTGAGAATTTCAAAGTTCTTTCACAAATATTGCAAGTAATGGCTTGTGTATAATCAGTCAACATGTTAAGGTAGTTATTCTGACTAGCACCATTCAATTTTATTGTCAACATATCCAGAAAGAGAATACTTTGTTAAAGGTTGAGCAATAGAAGTAATGATTTAATGAAAGTTCGTCATCAACTGGATAAAATTTTTAAAGAAGCCTAATAAAAGCTTTTAAATATGCAAAGGACATGATGTTGAATTTAATGTTTTATGCATCAAATTTCAATGCAATTTTGCTTCAACAAATATTAATGTTTAATGGCAGCATTAAATTTCTTTATAAAATTCATGTATGCATATCAACCACATACAACTAACCAAAAATGTTCATTCGTTCAATTATCATCATGAATTCTATATATTTTTTAATTGTATTTAATAAAAAGTGATGCTGGAGACAAAACTCAAATTAAATTCCACTTGCATTAATTGCCAGAGAAAATTGCAAAAAACATTATAACAAATTTTAAAATTCCAAATACGCAATATGCTTTCGAGATAATGAATAATCCGTCATAAATTTTCCTTTAAATTAACCCTAATATATTATTAAATATTGGTCCTACAAAAATGTTCTCGTCGGATCACCAAAAAGCTTTTACAACAAAAAAAATCTACAAAGCTGCCTAATCACATGCGAAAAAGGTTCGAATTAAAAGTCGCTAAATCAACTGTGCCGTCTGCTGACGATTTGTGTTCCAATTTATCCTCCCAATGCGAGAAACTTTACCATGTAAGAAAAAAAGGGCCAGCGGACAGATAAATATCGCAAGGCAAAGACCTGCACTTGCGTACGTTGGCGACAAAGGGAGCGAGCCAAATGAATTCAATTAACCATTCATTCATGAAAAGGCCTAATTTGCTTGCATGATTTAAGTAAGAGGTTAATCAACAATTTGCGTTTCACCGTCAAATTACGATGCCATTCAGCGTTTTTTCCCCGAGTTTAAAATTAAATGATTTTTATTGCGACGTTGAGTCGCGTCGCGTCATGGCGATATGCAAGACTGACGATTTAATGCATAATAAAAAAAAATGATTTAGCTAATCTTCTTCATCAATTCAAATTTTATTTAAATGGAGGCGACTTATGCTGTCACTTTACATTTATGGAGCACATTTCTTATCGATTTCAATTTTTAATTGTTTATACATTAACACGAATGTAGAGGCAGATCAAAGTTGCTATGACCTTTGAATAAATTGTCCTTTCCATCTGTTAATAATCAATGGTTCGGGTGAGATCCTCCGACAAATGTTGTTGGTGTTTAATGTACAATTAGTGCCCAGTTCAGGCACCTGTGTCCTGAATGTCAGTAATCGTGAAATACAATATTTAAATTAGGGCAGATTATAGCTTTGTGGTTACGTTTATCGATTTTGTACTCTACTAAGGAAATACAATTAAAGCTTTATGTAAATTCGAAAAAGACGGAAGCATAAAATACAATTGTTTGGTTAATAGGCGTACATAATATTATGCGTTTGTTAAAACACTTAATAATCGATTATGTAGTTAAACTTTTCTTGAAAGCTTTATGGATTTGTTTAAATAAAATATGAGCGTTCTAGAAATAATATTGATTTGCTTCACTTTGAGAAACTGCATTGAATTGCTGGTTGAACTATATCCGCATATGTTCATTTCAGAAAATTTCCATTGAATTTAAAGGATAATATTGTGAATTCAGATAGTAACCCGATAGGCAATGAGACACTTCCAGCTACCTTTGCATCAAATAGATATTGATTGCTGGCTCTGTATTCTATTTTCGGTTTATTTGCATTAAACTCACCCCCAACATTCGGAAGAAACGTCAAAATTTAACTAAACATCGCAGTGTGCACAGACATTTGACATCGTCATCCCTATGATTCTTTTATGTTTACCGTGCCACCTCGAAGTTTGAATATGCCGGTGCTGTCAGCCGAAATTGCAAACATTTGCATCATATATACACTGAGATTCAAAAGCTTTAACGAATTTAAACCGAATTCGTCCGTTAGCATCTTATTTTATTCGCCGTGTCAGTGTACCTTTACGCAATGTCTTGATTTGTTACGTCTTTTGTTATGTACCAGCAATCAGAGTCAATAAATTTCATTGCTTCTTGAGATGTCGGAATAATTTTACTGATTTCCACAAATACAAAAGGCACAAGGCGAACGCCGTGTATTGCATTACTGCATCAGTTGATAGAACATCTTCATGTGAAAGTTTAAACCTATAAAATGTAACTCAATTGGTATACGAGTACAAGTTGGAAATGTCAATTCCAAGATTTAATGCTTGATACAATGTAGTAAATATTGATTAGCTATGTAAGAGTGCCTATAGCTCAAAGAACCCAAAAGTGTCAATTTTTTTGTATTGTAATTGGGATCGTCCATATAAAAGGTAATAACTTTGTGTTGGATAGCTGCTGGATGACGTTGGATTTTTTACACACATTTTATCGGCATTTTGCTCGACAAAATGAGTTTGGCACATGAGCCAATTCACGAAGGTAACATCCAGCAGTGACTGTTATTCGAGTAGCTAAGGTTGGTCGCATTCAATTAATCATAAGTTGCCATTGCTAAAATACAGACATCGATATGAATCTTGTAACGTGTGATTCCGCCAAATAGGAAACTCAAGCACATTTTGTAATATCCGTTTGTCGACGAACGTGGTGGAGGCACCAGGAAAGTATTCCTCAAAGTAAAACTGGTGCAAACAGTAAATGGAAATGTATGCCGGCTCATTTATGTTTTATTACCAAAAAATAAAAAGCTTCACGAAAAAAATTGTTGAAGCTTTCAGCAGCTGACATCATGGTTTATTCGACTTTAATGATTGTCGTTTCACCAAAATGGTGACGAAAAATCAATTGACTAAAAGGTTTTCCCCATGACTTTGTGAAAAGCACATTTGACTGTGATTGACAAATATTCAATAAACGAAAAATAAGTGTACAACATAAACTATGTTATTATAATCGTTAGACATAGCACGGTTTTTCGAATAAAACAAAACTCCGAAGTTAAATGTTTTTACATTACATCGGCGTGATAGTAATAATTCTACAAAAAAAAAAATTAAGTTGGGGCTTAGGTTATGTTAACATATGTATGTTAAAATTTAATAGTTGCATTCCCGAAAAAAGGTCAATTTTGGAATGGACTCAAAAGTTCATAATGCTCTATATAACATTATTTGTAATATCGATTTGTTTTAATGATAGAAAGGTTAGCCACGTGAAAGTAATTTTGGCACATTTTATCTTTATGTCAGACCACACCAAATGTTGATGGGAATACAGTTCACACCACAAATTCTCAAGTTCTCCTTTTCAATTCATTTATTTTAACGCTCTACAATGTGCAGACTAGATAATAAAATCCAAAAAAAAAAAAAAACATTGGTTGTCCAACATTCTGTGGTTATGCTAGTAAGTAGTAACGAGTAGAGAAAAGAAAACCAATTTTCAACCAAACTCAATTTATTTACGAAAGGTCTTCAGAATTGAATGCACAAAAAATAGCCAGCGACACAATAAAAAAGTCTAAATCAAAGATAATATAATCCAGATCAAATTTCCTCCAATTGCCGCTTTATGCGGTCGTAGCAGAAAATATCAATCGCCCGACAAAAGGAATATTCACACATGCATGGATACAAAAAAAAAAAAAAATGAATCAATTATTTTTTTATGTGTGCACACTTTTTTTTTATGAGTCACACACTTGTACGGCAAAGGGCTTACTCGAAGATCTAAAAAAAATCAATTTGCAGACAGAAATTCCAGTATTCAACAAAAGTATATAGAAAATTAAATATTAACGGATTTCCTTTTATATTTGTCCGGAAATAAGAGCAAACAGAGTGCCGTTTCGAGGAAAAACCAGCTACGTGGCAATATAATACCCGTTAATTTAACGAAGTGAAGGTAAATTTAACACGACACAAGGACTGACATTCGCACGTTGAAGAGCACAACCACACAATTGAATTGGAGTCTGGAGATAATTTCAAATAGCAGCATAAAATAAGTAAAGCTAAGGCGAAAACGAGGGTGCGAATTCGCCGACCACCAGAAGACTTGTGCAAATATTTACGAGTTTATGCATCCGAGTGTCCACTGTCCAGCCTCCATTCTAATATTCCATTATATTTACCGTGTTTTTAGTGTTTTGCAATATTAATAAAGTCGTGGTTGACAAGAAGTACAGGTAGCCAAATCGTACATACAAAGTACGTGTTTATAGCATTGTTAATTACGAGTGGTAAAAGACAAAGAAACGCTTTTCCATGGTATATATTGTTAGTCAAAAAATGAAATTATGGTTTCAGGGGGTACGAGCGGCGTTCTGCATAAGCAGATTGTTAGCTTAAGTCGGTAAGATTATACAATATGATTACCTTTTTTTTTCCGAAATCCTTATAAAAATGTACATAATTGTTAAAAGTACACAGCAATCAAAACATGTTGATCAAACGTGAGGTAATTCAAACTCAATAGAAAACGTACAACAGACATCAGTACATTACGTCATGTTCAAAGGACTTTCACACAATGATATTATGTTGTAAACAAAAAAAAAAACGGCATTGTGAAATAAAATGCAGAAGAGAATATTGCCCAAAGCGAAAAAACTGTTTTCAAAATTTGTTTTGCAAAGAAACGCAAAAGAAGGAGCACAGAAAGCATCAAATGGCACCAGCTCGACTCGGCACCCACAAAAGTGCGTGCAATTTTCTTCTCATTCAATTTGAAGTAAAATGAAAAGCTTAAATGTGAGTTGCTTCATATACTCGTAGTCAAGAGAAGTTTAGTTTCATTTGCTGTATTATTCTTCGCTCCATATTCAGGCGCCTTTCATCATTTCATTGTGCATATTTATGCAAATTATCCACATCGCTGGTCTAATAAGCAATGACTCTATTCTACTGTAAGCAATATGATAACCCAATAAATATTATGTGGTCACATACTTGAGCATTTTTCCATTCAAACCTAAGCCTATGATTATTCAAATGCGGCCTGTGAGCGATGAATGTGTGCGTGTCTCGTCTGTCAGTCTCCTTTTAATTAAGCCTAAATGAGCCAAAAGCGTCGCGAATAAGATAACTTTGACAGATCAAAATGCAGCGCCAGTCCTGTTCCCTGCACGCATTAGCGGTAAAGTCCTTTTTATAGGCCAGGGATGGCGAGAAATACATTTCTCGAGTGACACTAACCAACGTGTGATTAATGGAGAATAATGGCGAAATTGCGATAGCGTGTCGGGAAGTTTATTGTGCTTAAGAAGACGAATTTTTGGACGTGGCGGGCAGCCACCAAATTAATCATACAGACAAGATGGAAAATGAACGGTTTTTAATTTATTATGGTCACATTTACGCGTAAATGTTGCGAATAATAAAAAAACATTGTTTGTTCGTGCACCAGAGCTTTCAAAATAATGTACACAGAGTTTCTTATCATGACACAAATTAATTACATTATCTGTTGCAATTCAATATGTATTTGTAAATGTGATGCGACGCCTGGTTTCATATTGTACAGTTATTTATATTTAGAAAACTGAAAACATCAAAAACGGGACGTCCATTTGAATTGTATCATCGCAAATAACACCATTGTGAGCTTAACATCGTCTAAACCGTTAAATCCAACTCATACACCACCAAAACCACATACGATCTTATGACAGGTGCTTGGTTTACGCCATGCAACAGCGAGGTAATCAAAGTAAACAACCCCACGCCAGCTTCCCTCTAAAGCACCGCCGATCAATAACTTAAGAGGTAATTGTAGTGGACGCCACTTGCGTCATCATTGTAGCATTAGAGTTTAACTTCACGCTTGAATGCGGTTGAAGTGTTGTTTCACTGAATGTGGCTGCATCAAATGTTCCGCAGACACTTTGTGTTGATGCCGCAAAACCCACAATACCAACGCCGTTTCTTGTCAATGGGTATCAATTATGGGTGGTGGGGTAAAGGATTTACATAGTGTTTATGGATTAGTTGCATTATAGAATTTTTTTTGTTACTTAAATAAAAGACACATGCGGCAGATTTGATTCGACGAAAGATTTTATACACATTTAGGTCCCATTTGTGTGAATTGAAATTGTATCTTCGTTTGAAGAAATTTGTATACAAAATTGCGATTATGAAATTGAAAGAAGATCTATATGTCCTTGACATGTTAAGCAAAGTTGTTGGTGACTTTAAGTGACTGTTTCATCATAAATAAAATATTGATTTTTGGCCAAGACATAATTTAATAAAAAAAAAAATTTTATAGTGCCACAATTATAAACATAAACATAAAAACAATTCAAAATGAATATTTTTTAATTTAAAATGATGCCTCTTGTTTTAAAATGCGAGTGGTTAGTATTTGAAAAATGTTGTTTAATATTTTTAAAAACTTCAAAACAATCTTCGACGCGTTTCCGGAAAAATCTCGAATAAATTGGCAATTTCGTTAATTTCAGATAAATTAGTTTCGGACCACAAACAGTTTAGTTTATCGTTTCATCTGTTTAAGAAATATACTACCTATACTGACTAAGGACAAACGTTAAAACGGGTTTTTTACATCATTACAATTTTTTTGTCAAAAAGTAGGATTACAAGATTATCATATTTTTTATAAAAGATAATGGCGGTTTGTATATGAAATAAGAAAAACAAAAACATACTAATTTAAAATCTAAATTTACGATCATCGGTTTCAGATTTCATGTGGATTTATGCTGATGTATCGCAAGATGATAAGATTTTTGCATCCCTGGATCATATACCTTCACACTTTATGTAACAAAACGCGTCTTGCAACTCTGCTGTGCATAATAGCAGCTCAAGCATATTGTTAAAATGAATATTAGTACCATTGCGGTGCTACAAAAGCAAGTGCACCGAAGAGTATCTACATACGAGTATAGAGATGTATTAACATTTGATATAAACTTTTCATTCATCAAATGCAAAATGTGTCGCAGCTTTATTATATTCATTGATGACATACTCGTATGCTATGCATGCATACATGTACGAGCAGTCAAGAGTACGCTTTCATTGTTTTGCAGAAATCAATATTGAAAATAGAGTGACTAGACGATGAAGTGGAGGAAGCAGCTGAGCTTATCAAAAATACTGCAGGCACTCAATGGGGGATGGCTGCAGCATATCCTGCCAAATGTTAAACAGACTCGAGTTGCCGGTAGCTGCTTATTCATGAAATACAGTAGATATGACTGGAATTATTTGAGACTACAATGACATCGAGAAAAACAGTGAAATACATTATTTTATAATATATTCTAACAAATTTTCTACCGTTTGAAATAATGTAGTGGAATAAAACAAAAATAGAGAGCTTTTCTGAAAGAAAATTTTAAATTGTGATGGTTCTACTTAAAATATCCTTGCCAAGAATATATTGTATCAATTTGAAGACTCAATAAATTTTGTACATTCGATTTTTTGCTTAATTTAAAGTAAACAAAGCATTTGCAACATTTGATGTTTGATTGGGTTTAGCATTGGCTGGCAGTATTAATGAAATATGCTTTAAAATTTATCCATTTAAATCGCTCTCAAAGATATTCGCCATCAATTACGTTAGAAGAAAACAATGGGCTGCCTTTCCGTAAAAGCTTTCGAATCAAACACGTACACACTACATAAACACATTTCTTTATATCTTCTCTACGGTATTTATTTCTGAAAGTGGCCGTGGGCGTGATTTGTTTTGAAGAGTATTAATGATGCATTTTCGCTTTAATTATGTTTTTGTTTATGTTAAAAATACGATCTCAATTGGCAAAAACAAGTCACTAAACGTGAGTAAAAATGCCGCGCTACGCACAAACATTAAGCAGATTAATTAAAATAGTTGGTGGACGAAAAAACGCGTTAGGAGATCATCCCAAATGCCAAGCGGCACCGCATTTTAAGGACGAAATATCACAGTGGTTATATTCCTTACAGGCTAAAGCTGCACAAATATTTAATCATTAGCGTGAAACAAATTTCGGTGATTAATTATGGGACGAAAATATGCCCTGCCAACTGTTTATGCAACCAACCAAGCCAACCAACGTGAGACCTGAGCCTCCCCTTAAACCCTTAAAAGGGTAACGCCAACAATTTACATTTCCATCAAAGTAATTATTGTTTTCATATACTGAAAGAAAAAAGTTAAATTACTTTTTAATGAAATCATTTACTGTAGTGAAGTTTAAGTTATTGTTACGTGTAAGGTGGGCGCAGCAACCCTACGCATGCCGAACAAAAACAATGGAACGCTGTTACGCACATTAAATTTAATTGGACAAATCACAGCGCCACCACGCAGCGCACTGCCACGTTTTTACAAATGTGTGGAAATGAATCAGAGGAAACCTTCAAAAAGCATTTACTGGGGCCAACCTAACATGAACACTTTCGGCTTCAACTTTCGCACGTAGCACCCAACCTAGAATGACAAGTTCAATGCTGTACAATAATCATCATTAGCACCAGGACTCAGGAGTGCGTACCTGTACCGCACATCTTAAAAGCTCGTACAAATACCGTTTTCATCGCAACCGCACTTGCTCCAACGCGACGCAACGTCTCATCGTGACGGCAAAGGGTGGGAATAAAAGGGCAGCTTCTTAGCTTTATGCATGCGTACATAGACACATACATATATCCGTCTATTTGAAACCTTTTACGGGCCCACGCATTACGCGTGACACTAACTGCCTCGTCTTAATGCTGTAATGTATATGAGCGGAATTTACCTGTATAAAAGCGAATATGTTTATAAACATGTCGAATGGGACACATCAACTTTGCGGTCCCTTTACTGCTCATTTGCATATATATGGCGTTGCCTTGGTGTTGTGGTGTTACTGCTTTCCTTTCTTTTAGGTGTGTGTCTGTGTACTTTTTGTTTTTGTTTTTATTGTTTACTGAACAAACAAAAAAACATTTGCCAGTAAAGGTGGCAGCGATGCGGCGACAATGATGACTTTGTGCACTAAGCGAAGGTTGGCGGCGCGGCGCGGCGCGGCGGCTGACAACTATTCTGGTTATACCCCACAGACACGCCGGCTAATACGTTGGCATTGTTTTAAACGCAAATCACATAATAACACATGCACCCGGCCATAGTCTGCATAAAGGCAACCACTAAGAGAAACATTCAAATTAATTTGTCTGATTGCCTTTGTAATCCTTTTTTATTGTCATCATCGCTCTGCTATATGCGAAGGTATGGCGTCACATGACGAGAAAATGCGCACACAGAATCCGCGTTCGCTGTTCCCACACTCGCTGCAGGCGGTTACTTGCCAATGTGTACACATTTAATTAGCCACATCTTTATTGTTTATGTTTGCGCGAACTTTAATCAAAGCAAATTGCTAAGTGTCCATTTGTTCAGCTTGCACCTTAGCATTCTGCTTTCGACTGCAGTTTATTGTTTCACAGGAAAGCTTGTAAGCGAATTACCCTGCATACATATATGTCCTTTTAGTTCTGACAATAGCTTCTGTGCTTTTAGTTTCACCATACGATTTAACGTGTTTTTAAGTTACTATCAAGTTGTTAATTATTTAACATCTATAATCCGTTTAATTACCTAAATTTTCTGGATTAGACAAATTGCATTAACTATGAGACACATTATTTTCAAATTAACAATGAACGAACATTTTGCACTGCAAAGGCGAAATTCGCGAAACATTTCAAAATTTCACTCATAAACATCAGTTTCTAGGTTTGATTGTTAGCTAAAAAATAACTAATAAATACAAACGCAAGTCTTCAGAAACGAATTCAGTTTAAAAATATTGTGGCATAAAGAAAATAAATTCAATTCTTGCATGCATATTCAAGTTTTGTTTTGTTTTCACATTCAGATTTGCTAGAAACTCGACGCTTTCAAGCTTAACAAATTCAAGCTTAATTAATTCACAGCTTCAAAATGTTTGCATATGGCTTCACAAAAGAAAATTTCAATGTATTTTTTTTACGAAAAAATTGTCATTTACATAAAAACTATAAAGCAACAAATTTTATTTATTTTACATTTAACAATTACCATTTTTCTATTGTGACTATGTTAAAAAAAAAAGTGGAATTTTTTTCGCAGGCATTTCCGCATTTTCAGACAAAAATGTGTTCGTTTTGTAACAATGTTTTGCGCAGAACTCTACATAAATAAAAGTGTAAATCAATTTGTTGTGAAAGTTATCAAACAAATGTTTCGTATAGATTAACAAGACAATAAAAAATGCATTCGAAGATGTTTCAAAAAAATCCAAGTTTCAAGAAAATCCTTTATAAACTGCAATCATTCATGCGACTAAAAATAATCGACAATATCAGGAAGAACTTCAAACGAAAGCGCACACAAAATGATTACATGTTCAACATTAAATTAAAATCACCCAGCTTTATGTTGAGGGTCAAAAATCTTTGTTGATTTCAAATCGTTGATAAATAACAATCGGTACTTAGTTGTCATGAGAACGATGCGAATCTCTTGAAAGGACACTACCCGTAATGGATTTGTTTGAAGATTTTCGTAGCGATTTAATGCCAACAGAAATTCGTAAAAGGACAATTACTCATGAGTCGCGAGTCATGTTGAATGCCAGCGCGCATTGTCTGGTGAAACGTAAATGTGTGCGGGTGAGTTTCAATATGTAGCTTTCAATTACAATCACTGCCGATGACTGAGCTTTTAATGGAACCATTTTTTACTCATGTTGTTAGAAGAATGTGCGATCTCGCAGGGATTCAATTCACTTGACACATACATTTTTGGTAAATATACAAATTTTTCAAAAAGATAAATGATGTAAATTTTACTGAGAATCATTTTGTGTACAGAAAAAAAACCAATGAAATGCGTCTGTTGCTAAAAACATACTTTGAATATAATCTATTTAAATTGACATTAAATTAACTACGCACTTTTAGAGTAACATAAAACTTAAGTAGCATCGCTCAACACATTTAGGAACCAAATTTTCGAGTGTCAGTGAACCAAAATATAAACACAAGTCTATTCTGAAACTAATTCCTATTTTTATTGCCATTATTTTCTCGTTTTGCGGCACTATTCAAACTCACGCCGTACTTCATTAGTCAAATCGGCAAGCTCATGTTATTCAGTCGTTAAATGCGCAGCTAAATATTCTCGCTGCCATGTGGCACAGCCAAAATTGTTTAAGTGAAACAAAAACGAGTCGACACACGTCCCATTAAAATCAATCCAATAAAATATGGCATTTACAATGCGGCGAATGCACAACAAACAATCAAATTATACGCCGCCATAAGTATACCAAATATTTACTGAATGGTCGAATCAATGGCCGCCAATAAACGTCTAATCGGCGGCCAATGTGTGCGGCGCGACGCGGCGGCCAACAATGCCGCTGTCGAACTTCAGCAAAGTGCATCGAGGCAGCCGTCGTATTTATAGCGACCGATTATTCTATTTCTATTTTCAGACACATTATGACTTTTGTTAATACATGCGCTTAAGCGATACGTGATGGGCCGATAAATCACAGCATACACATGGAAAGCGGATATTATTAAAGCTTTTACGGGAAAATAATCAGTCCGAAGAGTTTCAGTGAAATGATTATCTCAAACGTCCGGACTTTTGCGTGCCGCAAAACTGATCTTAAATAGTACAAAAATTAATCAATATAATATTATATTTTTTCGCGAATATATAAGATCATAAAAAAAGATACTTTATAATCACCAAGAAATCATTCCGGCATACACAAAACCTGTGTGCTCGCTGTACATAGGCACTCGTAAATATACAAATTTTATATAAAAGGAAGAAAAATAACCGAAATTTCCTATTGGCATTAATTTCCTAACGAAAGCACGAAGCACATAACTGTGGTACACATAAATACATTGGTAAGCTCCGTTCTATTATATAAATGAACAGGTGCCCTCCGAATATTGAATCCTGTTTTGTGGATTTTAGCGTCGCAGACATCGCACCAACTGCTTCGCAAAAAAAGCCTGAACGACTGTTCATGTGCATGGACGCGAGAGTGTAAAAGCTACTCAAAAGCTCACTGTTTAACGGCAACGATAAAAATCGTTAAAATTAAAGCATCCCAATACCGAAAGTGTCGTCATATTTGAATTAAAAGTCTGCAACATTTCAATAAATTATTCAATATTCGATGTTGCAAAATGGCGATGAAGACAACACACCTTCCAAAATCTATCACAATACATTTAATTAATTCGATAGTTTTCTACGGCAATTTCGTGTATTCATGTTTTTTTGGAGAAAATGACTAACAATTCGCAAGGGTCTTCACTAAATTACGGTCTAGACTATACTCATTAAGGATGGTTTTACAACTGACACACAGTTTTTTTTATTTATTTAGTTGTATTAAGTGAAACAATTAAATTACTTTAATTATATGCATATTTTAACTAGAAACATTCACAAATTTAAAATTTCAATTGGCAAAACTCTTTCACATTTTGTTTTTGTTTATTTTTTTAACACATTTTTAAAAACTTATGTTTAACATGTAGTTTAAATTTCGAACGACAATGTTTACACATTTAACGGTATTTTGTTAAGACTGTGTGATAATGTTTTCCCGTCCGCGAAATTTTCCCATACTGTACAGAGTACAGACACTTCAGAGACACAAACAATTGGGACGAGAGCGCACGACAAACTGAATGTTAACCGATTCGCATTTACTCTGCTGCCTGTTCTGGCCTCCGAGTTTAGCTATACAATTGGCGAATATATTTATATGTACATGAAAAGCACTCGGAAAAGCTCCTGAGCCCGAAGAGAGGAAACACGTAAACTGCGTATATACATACATGAGTACTCTTCAATGTCGTATATAATGTGCAGGAGCAAAACACTGGCTATACATAGGGCTGAGGAGTAACGAAGGATGTTGGGGCAGCTCTCGCGACAGGTGTGGAACTTGCACGGGAGCGAGTCGTTTGTGGAGAAAACAAATAATTGTGAGAGATAACACACAGGGAATTAATTTACCATGCAGGACGTAACGGTGAATACAAGGGTCGAATGTAAGAGGGAGAACGTAAATGCCGTTATTTTAGCTGTGAGCTTTAATGGCCATATAATATTTCTTAGTAGTCGTTAAATTTTCGCACATATCAACGCGAGTGATGTGCCTAACTGACCCCGAGCTTTTCAAAAAGCTTTCTCTCATATATTTAATTATTAACCTTCCTATGATTTTCTCACGAAATAATGCACAGACTGATAAACATGGCATGTTTTATGCTCATCATTCACCAACTAGGCCGGGGAGAGTATTCGAAATGTACCGAGCAATTAAATATGTAGACCAGTCACTGTACGTCTGCATTCAACATGTTCTCATTTAAGGATTTTACGTGAACTGTTTGGGTTATTTCTTCGATTGTTGTTTCTCGTTAGAATAAATGCGAGTTACCTCCGCAACGGCAAATTTCGTTAGAACATTTCGAACAATCACGAACACTTTTTATGATCTTCATCAATTTGTAATCTTAACAGCCCCTCATATCTTTCAATATACGTCTGGCCTGATTACATGATTGTCAAACGGGGAAGGACATTAAATATCAATACTCGGGTTCATTTTTCTGTAATTTAGAATTGGTGTAATTTACCATGTGAGAATTTTCGTAACAACATGAGGTCTTTTAAGTGCATGTAACGTGTGTGGCGCATAAATAAAACTAAATCAAATACGTAAATTTATGTTTATAATTATCAATATGTTTTTACTTATTCTCCGAATTACTCGTATTTTCTTGTTACCAAAGATGCGTCAGCTTTATCTGGCACAATTATTTGTTACCTTCATGTATTTCAGTAAAGCTATGGCTGTGTTTTTTTCCAGAATAAATAATTGCGTGTTTGCTTTTCTTCGAAAAAAGACAATAGATACATATAAATCGAGCGTGTGTAGTTACGCTCTTTGCTGTTAACATCCACTTTTGTTTATCATCATGCTTCACGTTTCGTACGCCACATGTAAGCCCGCGTAGGCGGATGAACTTACAAGAGGGTTGAGGCAAATGTAAGTATATACAGGATAATGGCTAAAAGGAATTTATATATATACACATATATAGACAATACAAAAAGTACGAGTTTTGACAATTAAATAACGACGCAAGAATATAAATTCTTAGTTTACAAGTCACAACTCGCAACGTTTCAAACGAACACAAAGTCACATTCGTACTACCACACGACAAATTCTTGGACTAATTTTTCTAAATCATTGAGCATTTTTTCAAGGTTTATGTAATATGCATAAGTTATACATAACACACCAACAAAATATATTGCATATTTTATAACGGAATGTCTCAATATTTATCGGGCATGACTGGAGTGCAGAATGTGGTGAAATACAAATGAAGCAGCAAAAGTATTGAGGTATTCCGGAAACAAAAGAGACAGGCAATATAATGGCGAAGATGTTATAAAAGACAGGCGTAGAAGAAAAAAAAACACAAGACATTGTTTTTCTTCCGCATTTGCCACACTGATGATGTTTAATGGAATGGTGGGTGGAGTAAAATTCAATCGTACCACCCGCGCGACGCTACAACACGCGAGCACCGGAAAACATAGAAGGTGTTGCAGTCGTCAGGTTAATGAAGTTTAACGAAAATGATATTTTGATGGCACAAAAATGTTTTCAAAGTATCTAAAAGCTAAGAGTACTTGCAACATGTCGATTTCCACCATTCATATTTTGAAGGTGAGGGCGAAAACTGCGGGAAAATGTTTTGGTTTACCATCGACATCACGGTTCATTTGGTTACTATGTTCAATATGGACTTAACTTTTTCTCTATGGTAAAAATAATAACTTTCAAAGGAAGCTTAGCACAATAGGTAGAACCGCTTTGTTTTCTTTCTGTTTTTTTTTTTGTTTGTTTGTTTCATTACACGACCACACAGGCGGCGCATGCCTCTGTTTAAAAATATTTCACCTGAAAAATGTTGTATATGCTTTTGTGTAGGATTACAATAAAGAAATATTTTCTTTCGTATTTTCCATCTCGTATTCACTAACTTTATGTCCCTTTGTATGAGTTATTGAGTAATTATTCGTAAAAATAAGATTCTGTTAATGCTTCAGAAATGTCAGTCAGTCAGTCAACTTAGCAAATTAAAATGATTATTTATAAGACATGTGTGAAACAGTAAAATTAAACAATACCTATATAATCATATATCCACCACCGACTCTATATGCAATCGATCATGTATCCGCCGCGCCGTAAGTTCATATACAAAACAAAAATCTATTGCGTTTTCATACCATGTCTGCTAGACTAGACATAATTGTTCTTAAACTTTAGAGAACTGTCTGCAGGATTTCCAAACGTTTTGTACGTAAACAAACCAAGTAAATAAAAGGTCAATATACTGAATATCAATATAATTCCACATAAAATATAACATCCGCATTCCAAGACCATAGTTTGCTTGTTGAATATAATATAAAAATATTTAGCAAAAACTAATTAACTGACGAAAATTCAATTAAATAAAAACAATATGGATATATGGTTGTTTAACTAAAAATTCCTTCATGCAGTTTATTACCAAAAATCAAAATTAGTTTGAAAGACCAATCAGA
This sequence comes from Sylvicola fuscatus, assembly GCA_026546915.1. NCBI lineage: Eukaryota > Metazoa > Arthropoda > Insecta > Diptera > Anisopodidae > Sylvicola > Sylvicola fuscatus. The sequence continues at coordinate 33,325 of JANSTS010013434.1, forward strand.
AAATATAACCATTTATTATTTACTCGCAAAAGGCAAAATACGAATTTGTAAAATCGACTTTGAAATGAAGCTTTATCACTGCTTACCATGAAGGCATCAACTTACATACTTCCAAGGGATGATAAAACGGCATCTGAAATAGCTAGCGACTTGTGACATTATCACTCAACGCAAAAGCAAATTCATAAATCAAAAACTCAAATATATTAAATTTAATTATACTAAATAATTCAAGTGCCGCCCAAAAGCGGAACGAACAGAATGCCACTTCGCACTGGTGACAGCAAAATTGTCGTATAATTTATAATATTTTGCAAACACCGTCTTACACTTCACTCTTACACTCAATTTCGGAAATAAGAAGCTTGTCGCACACTTCTAACGGACGAATGAGAAATAGTATGAGACTTTTCCAGTAAAATCAGCTGTATCATTTGGTGTCACTTCTATTGTTGCATCAAGTGCGAAATATTCAGTCGAAACTAAAGAACAATTCCAATCCTAATAGTAAGATTTCTATAAATTTGAGGTTAGCTAATTTTCTTAAAACTTTAAACACCTTACACACTGAAAGTAAACTATTGTATTTTAGGTAAACTGATTTGTCTTAGATGGAATGTTTAGTTAATAAATAAATAGAAAAATGTATATCAAAGAGAATGTTTAAGAAATACCAAGCAGTTTTTGAAAGTAAAGTATTTGATTTTTTTTTTATATAGCCACAATGTCGCACGAATTCAAGTGGAAAGTATAGGGGATGGTTATGGGGTGAGGCGGAACTAGGTTTAGCTAGTCACTTAATATACATATGTTGACGATGAAAATTTATATAGACGTCATTTGGCACACGAAATTCGCATACATTTGCGTCATGAATAAACAAATTGGGTTGGATTGGCAAGGCAAGTGTATATTGAATGAGAAAATGTATCATCGCATCCCTTATACGAGTTTACTTCGATGCGAGCGCAAAAAATTTAAAAAACATGAACACGAATGAAATAACTACGAGAATATATGAAATATTAAACATTGGTATGCATTTATGGATTGCTTAATCAAAGAAAACAACACGTTTGCTAAACTTCTATTGATTTTTTGACTTTTTTACAAGCTGTTTGCGCGAAGCGGCGCGATGCGAATAGCATAAGATTTGTTCTTTGTGTACAGTACAAACCCCATAAACACAATTCACATAAAGTGCTATGGCGAATGTAATAAGTTGAAGCCGCAAATGCTTCAAGAATATACCAAAATTCATGAGACATCGTGACAACTGCGACACACCCAACAACTTGCAGCACTTTAAAAGAACAACATTCAAACATACATTCTCATTTAAACTTTACGCATAACACATATGTTTGTTTGGATACAACACACAAGTTGGGACCTCACAGCAACCAACTTTTGACTAAACAGCCCTAATTAATGTCAATGACAAATAACAGCTCCGCAACATGTTCAACAAATTTGAAGAAAAGCACACAGAACCCCTCCAGCCCCCCGACCCCCACCATCCCAAGTACATTTCTCGGACGAGAGTCGTCACACACACACACACACACAACAAACTGGAGATAAAAAGTAAAGTGGAAAACTTAAGGCGATCATATAATTTATCAAACACATTCTGTTTATCTGAGCTCCTGAGAGGAGATTCGCCTATTTAACTTGAATACACGTAATTTAGAATATGGGTATATGTACTCATATATGCCACGACTCACGAGCACACTAAGAAGCTGCAGGGTGCTGCACAAACTCTTATAATACGAAATTCCATCTGTAAATATTTGCATTACGTGCGGTAATAAGCTACACAAAATATTGGATTATGAATTTTACAGCAGTCGGTTCACAGCAAAAGTCCATTGTACCATTTTTGTGGAAGACACAAACACTCAATTAGCATGTAATGTCTTAAAGTTGGATGGTTTGTGCGGCCTTTTTCTTAGCACAACTTCGAATGCATTGTAGTTGCGACTTGGGGTTGGCATTGTTTTTTCACGTGTCTTATAATTTGGGTCAAGTAGCATATCTTCATCGACACAGAAATACCCCATTGATCATGAATAGATAACGTACATAATATATTGTATAAGTTCTTGTCCGCTACAGCCTGTAGGCATTAAGTCTTGACAAAAATGAAAAGTTTCAGGAAATATAAAGCTTTTTGATATTAAAATATGACAATTGACAATTGCAATAGCAACGAAATTATTTGGGTTATCGGCATCACAGCATTTTTTGAAATGAAGATTGATTGACACACATTTTTTAAACAATGAGTTATGCAAATGTGGGTTAAAAGTACCCATGAAACTTAGTTGAACATTTAAAAACCATATTTTAATATCCAAAGTTATTAACAAAAATTTCGGATTATAAAACCCATTTGGCCATTTGGCCTTAGAAAGTGTAAAAAATTCGTCGATTTTGTTTTTAAATTCAGGAATTAAAAAATCTACA
>JANSTS010013445.1:0-11796 GCA_026546915.1 Sylvicola fuscatus
ACAAAAACAAAAAAATAATTTTGTTTGAATATTTCGCTAATAAAATTTACATTACTCTTCCGTATCCTTTTAAGCCTTTCTTTTCTATTCAAACAAAATATTAAGAGCATAATTATATTATAAACCGCTTACACTACCGTGCTACTTACCTACCGCTACCGTGAGCGGCGAGAACACATTCACCAGGTAGGGTCGATTTGTTGAGTATTCCGACCGCCACAGGACATTTGTGTGCGTGTTTAATTATCTCGCGTGCAATTCAACCCCCGACTCCTGGCAACAAGTGGGAATCTCGGTGCGATTTTTGCCTGCTTTGTAATTGCGGCTAAAGTGAAATGAATTGCAATTAATTAACGTTAAACCAAGCAAAGCCAAAGATAAAAGAGCACCATCAGCTGGAGAAATGAAATTAAAATAAAAACTGCGTGGCCGCTACAATTATTTAGCTGCAATTAGTGCACGTAGCTGATGGGCGGCGTTCCTCCCAGCGATTTGTTACGCTACATCCTACCTGCATGTTAAAGACAAGTCCGCGCCGCGTTCTTACGTCGCGTCATCTGCATAAACGGGGCATTGCCGACAGGTCGTTATGCGCCGGTAATTCAATGTTATGCAATCATCATCGTGTGCTAAGAGTGTCGAGAAGGGATTTGCAGCAGATACAAATAGCAATTGCGATGATGGGACCCGATGAAATTAACTGCAATTTGAATTTATCTATATGATCGTGATGGAATGTAGAAGGTCAAGATGCTAATTCGATTTTTTTCAGGCTCATGTTTCAATTGAAGATGAATATCTGCTCAACTTCCTGTGTACATTAGAGTGACACATTCGCGTTTGGCTTGTACTTCTGCACGCTTTGTCAAAACATTTTGCATAAATGTCGTGTTGCAACAAGAATATCCTACGTCTAGGGATTCACAGTTCCTTCCTGTTTCCTTGTGTGAAATTTACGTTTTACCTTTAAATAAATAAGTGCGATGAGCGGAGAGTAACATTTTCTGTTTCACATAAAATCGCTTTTCTAATGAACGTTGATAATATTTATTACAACAATAATAGAAATAATTGATTCTTTTCCTATTTCCGATATTTGAGAGGCAGTTTTATTCGAGCGTATTAAAAGAAATACAAATGGCATTCATTTCTTGTATATGTATTTTATTACAATTTATTTTTATTATATTTATCTTTACATTTACTTTCAATCATTAGGTTTTTAATTAATATTTTAAATTCAGTGTTCAGAAAATATAAGACTAAGGTTAATATAACATTATAAATTTATTATATAGGTTTCATTTGTTTATTTATTCTGTTTGACTAGCTCTAGATTCGTTCTTCTTCCTAAAAGATATTTGTAATTAAAATTTGAAATATTCAAGTTTGATTTAAAAGAAACCCCAAGAGGGAGAAACACAAATAAAACTCATTGGTAAACGGTTTCCTTGTATTAAATTCGACAAAATATTGTATTTCATAAGCAGGAAATTGCTTTCGGAATTCCCGAAACTCGACATCAATTTTTGATTTACATATACATGCTCGTTTACCACAAGAAATGTACAACTTTAGCATTATGTAATCAAAATATGATTGGATTCGACGTTCATATCAAAGAACTAGTATTCAGTTTTGAATTACTTTTCTGATCGTCAATATTAGTTTTAGTTGAGAATTGCTAAATAGATGCCAAAAGACTAAATTCACTTTTATGGTACTCGAAAATGCATAATTGCATACCTAAAAACTAATTAAACTTTCAGCGTCCAAAACATATTGGTAATCAAAAACACACCTAAATAAATACAAGTAAATCTCTCACTTTCGACATCGAAATAAGCATTGTTTCGATTTAACAAAGATGCAGGAGGGCAACATTTTAGCAAATTGAAACTAAATACAAAGCCCATAAGTGAACTTATGTTACATAGTCCAGATAGATAACATATGAACATATTGATTTCCCCCACATAAAGCGAGAGAGACGATATTCCTGGCCATAAAAACGTGTCTTGCATATATCGGGCCTGTCAATTTGTTCAAGGAGTCAATATTTAACGAAAAGTACAAGGCTTTTGTGTAAAATGTCCAAACGCCCCCACATGTGCTGAAAGCAGCTCAGCGAGTGCTCGGCCACATGTGCATTTTTGCATATGCGAGAAGCCTCTTCAGTATGTGTAGAAAGGGCATTCGCCATTCGAACGTTTCTTTAATGTGCGATGAGCATTTCTGTGGGCTGAATACGAAGTGCTCGTATGTTAGTCTAATGTGCTCGTATATGTGGAATAAATGCATTATTTTGAATTTGGATTAGAAATGCTTTTATTTGCGAAATGTTGTATGGCAGTTGTTTATTTTTTTAAAGAAGGTATTTTATAATTAATGGAATAACATGTTTGTATTCGTGAATTATGATGTAATTTAATTTCACAAACATTTCAGAAAATTCTTAGGATTCACAAACATCACGAGCACTTTTGTTCATTGTTTACAATCAGCAGCCGCTTTTAAAAATTCGCATGTCTTATGGAGTTTCGTTATTATTTTTTATGTGGAATTTTTCATATTTCACATTTCCATTTCGAGCAAAAATACCATCAATTATTTCCACGAATTCAAAAATATTTATTGTTTAAAAAAATGTTATTAATTAAAAAAATAAAGGAAAAACGAACATAAACAGGATCTTCTGAATGTTAGTCTTAAAGGAAAATGTGTGTTTTTGACATATCTAATTAATTAATTTTGCAACCTTGTGACATTGGAAAACAAAAGGGATGGCCAATGCAATTTGAAAACTAAATAATGTTCGATGTTCTGGGAAATGCTTCAACTAGACAAATTTACATCAATCACGAATGACGGTGCCATTCAGACTTTGATGGCACTCTCTTCACAAATTTAAAGCGCATAACAGAAGCATTATTGGAATATGCTTCATTGAGTGTATATGCTAGTTATGTTTGTTCTATGTCAAAGCGCTGCTCATGTAGCCCAGCGTCGTTCTGCATGGTTAGTGCTCACGAGTTTGGATACATTTGTCGACGAGTTATAAATATGTACATATATGTTACATACATTAGGAACGATTCGCAATGCGACACTTGAGAGTGATTTTTTCAGACTTTATTGCTTTTGGTTACCCACTGGATCCTTGACTAAAAAGAATACAATTCTTTGCTACCCTCTTTGGACACAGCGACAGTAAAGTGTGTGACATCATATGGCTAAAGTTTGTTAGGGTGTTTTTTTTTTATTTGACTCCGCAATGTCTCATGTCGTTAAAGTTAATTGATGGCATTCTCTTTATTTTCTTTTGGGATGTGGATATAACTGATTGGAGCTGAGCCTCTGTAGACTAGACAGTAAAAACACTATACAAAATTGCAAACACTTTATAGAATTCCATTTGTGCACGATATCAGCAATTTTTCGCAGTTTAGAATGATGAGAAATATATTGAATTTACATAGAATTTAGAGTAAACAAAAAAAGAAGCTTTATATTTAGTGGCAGATTTAATTAGGCAGCACTGGAACAAACAAAAAAAACGTTATTAAAACATGTAGTGAGAATAAAGAACTTTTAATTACAAACGATTTTGTTATTTTATAGACCTCAACTGTTTTTCTTTCTGCGAAATAAACTAATTACATATTGGAATTATTTAAAAGTTCTCACAGTTTAAACACTTAGAATTTTCTTTAATTATACAAATTAAATTCAATGCATAAGTGAAAGCAAAAGTTTATAAAACAAAACCTCAACCGTCAATCGGCTTATTCCAAAGCATCCCTTTCACACCACTTCCACTTAAAACAATTAATTCGATGCGTTGTCGTCTCATAGCCCCTCCCGGCATGCCATCCATTCCCAGATGGCGATTGCGGCGAACTCATACCTAACATACCCGTCGACTTCCGCCATCTGGTTGTATCTCCGTCGTGTGTGTAGTATGCGAATCCACTTGTGGTTCTCACTTTATTGCCGAGAGCTGCTGTTATTGAAACGTTCGTGATTTGTCTGGAGGTATAACATAACATTAATGAACACTTGTAGAATGCAGATGATCACATTTCTAGCATTCCGTAAGCCATATTACATTATGTGGTTTGGCTTGAAGAAGCCTCGTCGTGAGCCATTTCTGCAACGACAGCGTTCCCTTTGTGGCGCTAGTAAGGTTTTAACGTTTATTAATTCAATGCCGAGTGACAGATTGAGGTTGAGCTTGATGCGAATTCATCGGTGTCTACGGTGGAAACTCTTAAATGGCATTACGAATGTCACTTTATGTCTCATTAGGATAAATCACAAGCGTTTTATTTTTCTATTCAAATTATCCTCAGAAAATTCGATTTGTAGATTTAACATCAGAATTATATCATTCATGAAGTCGCGCAGTTGAAAAATTATATTTTTAATATTTCTATTTTTTTAATTAAATCTTTAATTAAACAGAGATTTGTCTTTGGCTTAAGAGTAACCATTATTTGCGCTTGGATATCTTCAACTTTTGTTTATCAACTTACTTGTTGACTACGAGTTTAAAAACTTTACTAAAACAAGAAACTATAAAGAAGTCGATTAACACTCAAACTCAACTTCATTCATTTCATCTTTTCGCAATCGTTTAACTGTACGTGCATGTACAGTAAAAGAAAAGACGTCACATGCGTTTATCTGGTCGTGTCACGATATGCCAATAAAAACACTCTACATATACGAATTGTCTCTAACATCATCCGAATGGATGAAATTAAGCATACTTGAACAGCACCAAAAAGCTCAGTTTCTGATACTTATTATTCTTTCTCTCATCCATTGCAGATTACATCAACCAATCCAGTTTTAAACTTTTGGTGGTGGGAACTGCTTTTCCTCGATGTGCAGCGAAGACAGTAGACTATAGTGCAAGCCCCATCTAGAGCAGACAAAGAAACAGCATCGTGTGTTCGGCCAATTTTGCACCCACCTCAACCGCGAACGTCGCAGAAACCAGCATTACATATTGTTCAACAGTAAATAAAGGCTAAGTGAGGTAACAGTCTGAATTGCCAAGACAACAAGCAACTTCTGGCAAGAGGGAGAGGAAGCATTGTCGTAGTCCATCGAGCCAACACACTTCAACCCAGTACTGTAGAGGAGACATCAGCATCGACGGCAGCAGGCAAACGCCGCCAGCAGCAGTTTCTACGGCGACGTTGGTAGAGCGATCACAAAATAAATAAATAGCAGCAACAGCACATGTGATCAAATGCCAACGGAAACTATGTCATTTCTGCAAAAGAAATTGCATATGACAAACAAGGTAATTCAACCTCGAAATTCCCGTTTGTATTTGGCTCGTTTCTTTTGGCACGTTACACCCATATCCACATATGTTGCTGTTGTCGTCGTCAACCTTGTTGTTGCACATTTTGCTCGTTCCGTCTGAGCTCTATTCCCGCGCTTATCCCTCCTTGCTGCTGCACATTTATTCCAAAGTGCACCGCGCCGCACCCGTCCGGTGTCATCCGCATAGAAGATCGGCGACGTGTTTGGCCACCGCACATTAACTGAACGTTTCCAGTTTCGGTGTGTACATATGGAAAGAACGCCGCAAAAGAATTAAAAACCGTGCTGGTGGCGACCAGCTTGATGTGTTTCTCTTTCTTAATTAATTTCCCTTCCACGGTTTCCTATCATTAATTAGCCAATGTGGCCATTTTTACTACACATGTACGAGTACAATGTAACCGAATGCCTCGCATTCTATGCGTACCTTGGTGGAAGCGACGTGTGTGCGTGCTTTATGTGAAAATTTCCGGCCGCGTCGTGTGAGAATTCAGAGATGTAATTTGATTTTCTTGTTGTATTCTACAGGAATCACCGCAACAGCAGCAATCGAATGCGGCCTCCGAAGCTCAGCTGAAGGAGATGCGTTTGAAGTGTTGTCGCCAAGCGGAGCAGATAATCGCCTTGCGACAAGCATTTGCAATGCAGAAGCAGCAGCACCAGCGGCAACAGCTGGAGAAGGCAGAACAACTGAACGCCCTCACCAGTCAACTGTTGCTGCTGGAGGCGCGCCTCAAGCGAAAACAGAAACACATAGCCGCCGTGCTGGCGCAACGTGATCTCACCATTCAGCGACAACAGAAAATCATCGATGCATTGTCGTCGCGGCTGGTTGATCACGGCCTGGAGACCATCGATCCCTCGTGCACAGACTTTGACAGCCTCAATGACTCCGATTCGGCGGTCGTGCTCGAGGATGTTGACTCTGACTCGAACAACTCATCGCTGATAACACGCCAGAAACTGTCCGGCTCAGACGTGACCATCGTACGGTCAATTTCGGACGCCATCGAAACAAACTTAAAATATGGTATACCACGGCGTTCGAATTGCTTCCTGCGTCGGCCGGACATCCTGGAGACGGTGTACAGCGTTGAGGAGGACAGCGAGTCAAATAATCAACAGTCCTTGGACGTTGTAGAGAAACGTGATAAGTTCAAGGCTAGCAAAGATCATGTAGCGTCTGACTTAGAGGACGCCGCCGAAAATACAGGCGAGATTCGGGATGATGTCAACCAAAACAACACACACACGATTGCTAGCACTACGTCCATTGGATTCGCGGGGGATAACGGAAATGCAGTGCAGCCCCGCGATCGTGGCAAACAGGTGACTAACTACAATCGTGTCATGTCGAATCACCGATCGGTAACGAAGCCAAAGGATGTCAAGTACAAGCGAATAAACAAGGCAAAGTCAAAAAGCCTTGAGGAGCTGCGCGGTCGACTCAAACACTGGGTTGAAAGGGGCAATTTGGATGTTGCGGAGGGATGAAATACACTGTAAGCACTGAGTGCTTTAATATGGGTTGGGTGGGATGAAGGAGGGGTTCCGGGTGGGTTTTATTGCGGTTGGTGAATTTGTCTTGGTGAATTTATGTTGATACAACAAATATTTATTGAGTGCAAATGTATTTATTATTATAGTTAATTGAGATTACGCCTAGAACAATCAAAAAGCTTGGAATACAAGTTTCAAGAGGAGCGGGATAGAATTGTATTTGTCATCTTGAGCAAATACCTTCTTTTGTTGTGAATATTCCTATGGCGATATACTTACTAACTTATAAGGCTGTCGTGAATAATTTATATATGCTTTTTCTGCATGCACTATTTTCTACTATGTCTGATGACAATCAATTGGCAATTTTTTTCTTCCACAATATTTAATCGCTTGCTACAGTAGAGTGGATTCCCATCGAGGAATGGCTTGCAATACACATCCCAACGTATTCGCAAATTCGTTTCTCAAAAACTATTACGTGGGAATTTAAACTTAGCATTTCTTGTGATATACATTAAGAGTGAGAGCTTCTTTGTTATACTTCTTTATCTGTCGTATAATTATATAAAAAAAAAACTTAGATAAATGAAATAATAAATTAATTATATTTGTTGTAATTGTAAAATATCTTTTAAAAAGTGAGATTGCAACTATAAAATATTTATAAAATAAACAAGAGTATAATTAATTAAATATATACAGAGATGAGTGAGAGTGAGATCTCATCGACTGACATCTCAATACAAAAGCGCCTTCTACTTTTATAATTGTAGTTACAACCTTTTCTATCTTTCATGCTCATTCATTTGCCATGAATTTGGCAACAAAAAAAAATTAGGTTAACAACTTTCCTTAATCATTTTCAAGCCCAGTGAATTTATGCCAAAAACGCATTCAAAATTCGTAGTTAGTTCATTAAAATTTCATTTAAAATGTGTAAAATATTATATTATATTGTCTTAATTATTGCATCGTTTGACATGTTTGCATCGGCTGGAAACCGCGTCTTAATAACAAAAACTTCACTTATTTGATATACATAAGTACTAGATTAATCTTCGACACATTTGGTAAAAGTATATTTACATCCGTTTTAATTACCGCATTTGAGATGCATGCAAATACATCATTTGACACGAATGGATTTCGTTAAGAATGTTCAAAACAGTTATTGCAATCGTTATTTCCGTTTTGTGCAAACTCTTTGTATTATTTCTAAATTTTATTTATTGTTTTCAAATAATTTTTCACTTTGATGTTTCGAAAATTCAAGGACTTTTGAAACATCACCGTGAAAGGTGGCAGCTCTACATGAATACTACTGAGACGAAAAATTGTAATTCATTTCTTCTGCACAATTATAAAATTTAGGAATTGCATAATTTTGCAGTTAACGTGAATATCTATTTTTGCCTTTGGTAATATTTCTTTGTTTAATGTTTGTCAGAAAAAAAAATTTACATGATGAATTTCTTCATAGTAGTCATGATCTTTTGGCAAAATATAAATCCTAAATAAAATATTATCAACTAATTTAATTAAATCTATTATCTTTTAACTAAATTGATGATTTAATTAGTAGCCAATTTTGAAAATGATCTTCATATACGGTGATTAATTACCTCGTTCAGAAATTTTAATTGGTACATAAAGCAATAAAATTCAGTTGAAATTGTCAAAAATACATTGAAAATCAATCAACGTTGAATTCTATTAAAATTTGCAGTTCCTATGAATAAAGATTTCATTTGAATATGGTGTCACCAAAATCAGTGCACTTTTGACAATTAAATCAGAATTTAGTTGCTCTATTTGAAAATTATTGTAATTCAATCAATATGTTAATCAGAAATACTTATTTCATATATTTTATGCAATTGTCTAAGTCACAAGAGATGCCCTTTACTTTTCCTTATTACTTATTATTTACTGGCATTTTATCATTCATATATCCTTTATATAATATCTTCATTTGATTTTTTTTATATCATGCATGCGTATAAAAATTAATTAGTACATAATGATTTTAATATATTGCGGCCTTTTCATTGGGGAATTCGTATTGAATTATATTATTTAAGAAATAATTTTTTTCAATGCATAATAAATTTCAAATTAATTCTCTTAAAGATAAGTATAAATGCGGGTTAAAAATAATAATTGGAATGTCGATCTCCTGGTTTAAAAAAATTGAACAAGACGGTTTTCTCTCAAATTTCAAGCAGCTTAAAATGCCTTCTACTTTCTTAATTGTCGTAATGAGCTTTTGCTGTTACTAAATTATTTGCACACAATGCAGCGATTGCTTTAACGATGATCAAAACAATAAGCTTAAACGTCAAAGAAATACAAAAGGAAGCCTAATTACAACCAACGAAAAATGTAACTGAGATCGGCCGTTACTGTATGTCTTAAGTTGATGCACGGCTATGTATAAATTTCGCGTGATAAATTAGCAAATTATGTATTATTCAATTAATTACAACTAGAGTTATTGTGTTTGTCTTTTATTTTCAATGTGATATTTTTGAGTAGCGATATTCGCATCTTTTATATGTATAATAAAAATATGTATATAGAAAAATAATTAATAACAAAGAAAACAATTACAACTAGTTATTAAATGCTGAGGTTCATAAAATTATAAACAACATATCGAATGTATAATAACTAAATTAAACGATATAATAATTCCTATATATGTAAATATTAAAAAAAAAAAACTAAACAATGACTATTTTCACTCGTTTTCTGAGGTCGAGCAATAAAACTGCGTCTATATAATATATTTTTCTTCGATTATTAAATTACAATTAATTGAAAATATAATAAACATTAAAATATGATATAATTGTATCATATTCAACAGAAATTATTGCGTTTTATTATTATAAATATTTATGTTATAGTAAAGCAGTCACACCTAACGGACAATCTGAATAAGAGTACGTACATCTTTTTGTCTTTTTATAGTTAGTTTAAACCCGATATATTTTTTTTTTGCTATAAAATATAAATTAAATGGATAAAGATCCTGTATTTTTTGCTTAGAATACTATAATCATACATATAAAGGTTCATGGGCTGTGGCAAAAAGACAACAATTTTAAATAAAACAAATACATTTAAAATAATTAAACTAAGGTTAAAGTAAAAAGGTTAAAGAATTCAGAAGGACCGTCAGACAGGATTAAACCGGATATCGAATACAGAGCACTATTTATCTATAACATTTGTATGAGATTAGAATCGCTGTCGAAATTTCCTGTAGAAATATACTATTTCTAACTAGAACGAGAACTAAATTATAGCCTGAATACAGAAAACCCACACCAAACACCGTATTGGACATGCAAAATATTTTTTTTTAGCCTATGCATGAATATTACTTTATAAATCAATTTTTGATAAAAATATTCTTTATATTAATTATTCGAAGATCGTTTTCAATAAATTTAAAACTAAATTAAGTCCCACACTTTTTTTCAATTTACGTTCCACATTTGAAAACTCTCCACTCTACACAATAATAAATTTTTCATTATATATATATATAAGTGTGTTTGTGTGTATTTATATATTTTATTATATTATTTTTGTCTCAATAATCATAACACATATCTCGTATAAAGTTTAAACTACTTAATCAAGTGCAATGGATACCAAATTGAAGCCGCACAGTCGAAATTATTCACAATATAAAAGGGATGAAAAAATAATGTCGCCTGCAGTAGTGGTCGGTGGATTCAGTTTGGACAAGGATCGTAAATTTATACCGAACCGCACTAACCTTAAATACGTCAAAGTGCCAGATGAAAAACAATTGTCCAAGAAACCACTTGATTTGAATGAAGGCTATGAGATTGTGCAAAAAAAACCGCAGTCGGCAGAAGACGAAAAATTGGACAATATACTTAAATTTATTCTTCAGAACTTGTACCTGTTGAAGCCTAACCACAAGACAATGAAACCAGACATTGATTTTGTAAGCTACCGTGGTTTTCTGCGTTCAATTATGAATGCACCATACGAAAAGAAAAATGATTGGTCCTGTTTGGCCACTAAATATAAAGGAGTCATTTACTTATGTGCTCGTCAAACAGAGAAAATGATACGGCAAGATGACAAAATGACTGAAGATGCCATAAAGGCTTGTTCATATGGATTCAAGCTTGAGCAATACCTGATGACAGGTACAAAAATCTATTGCTGCTAATGCCTGGTTTTATATACAAATTTTTATTGTTGTTAATTCAGATGATCCAAAAGAAGATCCCGTCACAGATGTTCCCGTAAATGAAGCTGAAGAATTTAACATGGCATTTAAACGTAACATCGGCTCCAATCGAATGTTGTATTGCGCCGAAATGGATGGATTTCTGTCAGACGAAAAAATTGATTTGGAAAACGCTGATTTGCAAAATTTACAATATGTTGAATTAAAATGTAAACTTGAAGCAACGCAGCATTGGCAAAAAGATCTGTTTGAAAGACACACAACGCGTCGTTGGTGGTGTCAATGCATGTTGGCGAACATTGACAAGATGTTTATTGCAACACGAACTCAAGGAGGTTTAGTTCACAAAATTGATCAATATAATGTGAATGAGTTGCCGCACATTGGAGGGGTAAATTTTTTTTTTTTTTTTTAATAAACAAATTATGATGATTTTTTTTTGCAGAGATTTTGGACAACAACCGTATGCATGACATTTTGTAAAGATTTTTTAAATTTCGTTTATAAAGAAATGAAAGAAATTGATTGTCCACATACAGTCTTTCAATTGGATTTTGATCCACAAGCAAATGGCGATATGTTTAATGAAAACAGCAGAGTGAAAATGCATAAACTTATCGGCAAAAATCCTTTAAGTTTTTTACCAGAATGGTACATTTCTCAGATTTCTGAGAAATCTTCTAAATACAATTAAATATATGTTATTTAATAAAAAG